>CAUYSK010072678.1:0-66311 GCA_963575035.1 Avahi laniger | reverse complement strand
ACTTGCTGCCTCCTCTGCTTCTAGACCTGAGCCTCACGGGGAGGCCACAGCTGGTGGCAGTGGGCTTGTGGCTGGGGTCAAGTGTCTGGTGCACTGCACTCTCCACTGTCATGGGCCCCTTAAGGCTGTACCAGCTCCTCTGCAAGCAAAAGTTTCCAAATGAACCATTTGCCAACAAAACACAGGTGACTGGGGTATGAGGACGGGCTTGGGAAAATGCAGGAGCCCACATACAAGTACGTGTAGGCACTTCAGACAAATTCCACCTGGGATTTAAGGGCCCAGGGCAGGCAGCCACACAGAAACAAGGTCACAGATGCACCTTGTTCTATGCAACAAACTAGTGGAAAACGAACCCAGATATCAACTCCGGTTTTTCGTCATTGCCATCTGTGTTTGATTCCTAAGTAAATTACTCCTTCCCTGCTCCTGAAACAAAAATTAAATAAAATTGGAAGAAGTTTTTGCACACACATTTTTCTTTCTTGGTGCTCAAGTCCTCGCTTGTGTCCAAGGCACAGAAATTCAAAGAGGGCCTGGGTGTCAGTGGACGCATCGGAACTCACATGCGGCAGGGAGCCGGCAATGGGATCCCTTCCCTCCGGCTGCCTTGATTCCGACCCTGCACTATGGCCAAAGCAAAACACCAAAAACCCAAGAGGATCGTGGTTTCTGCGGCAGACCAACTGCACAGGGGTGTTTGTGCAGCAAGAGCCACAGCACAGCACACCTGGAAGCGGTTAAAAGTGAAGGCTCTGCAGGTAGTCGGGACAAATACCCTGCACAACAACTTTTTATTGACAAAGGCCAATAATGAGTAGTGTAAGAATGAAAACCTCATCCCTCCCAAAAGCTCTCTGTATAAATTATGTGTAAAAGTAGAATAATTCTAAATTAAAAAGTGCCAAAGACCAGTAGGTCTACTCCTTCCTCTAACCCATCTTGATAGTTTCACATTTCAGTTTCCAGATGTAATTTCTTTTGCTTTCAAGGATGTTTACCCAGCATGGTCTGGGCCAGACGGGGTATCTGGCATGGTGTCGTTGCTGCCAGCAGGCTCCTGGGACCTCGTCGAGGTGGGATCCCTGAGAGCTGGCCCAACCCATGGCAGGGCTGAGTGTCAACTCCCTGTTCCTCAGAGGATCTCAGAGCCACAGGAGAGCAAACACTGCTTCCAAAACCAAAGAGGGATCTTGCAATTAGTTAAGATAGGTTATAACAGACTTTTTATTCAGATCTTGAAGGTTATTGGTACTTTCCCCAGAAGCTATTGATTTCTGAAAAATGAAGCACAGTTCTGCTGTACTTATCTTGGTAGATCTCAGCTAGGTTGGTCTGTTTTCCTAATTCAGCTGGTCTTTTTGCAAGGCAGGTTTCTGGTCCATCTGACCGACAGAGAGCACAGTCCTCACTTCCCTTGTCAGGAGACAAAAATAGACATTCATCAGACAGAAGACGCCAGCACAGGCGGCAGGGCCGTCGACTGTGTCACAGAGTCCCTCCTTAATACCCAGATGAATGAGCGAAACTCCACTACAGCAAGCTGCCTCGTAGGTCAGAATTTAGCCCTGGTTGGCTCTTGCCTCGTTGTCTCCAAGTCGGGTCACCAACCGAGGCCTGAGGGACTGTGGTCCTGGCAGTCTTCTCTGGCCCCTCCTCCCTCAGTGGGCCACTCAAGCCCTCTCCCCACCAGCTGACAGGTGGCATGCTTCTTTCTGGGCTCACCCTGCTTGGAAACTCCGATGGCACCTGTCGCCTGTTTTGTGCCCTGGGCACACATACCTCATCCTGCCTCCTTTTTGCTGTTTCCAGTGGCCTTGTTGGTCCCAGCCCCTCCTGCACTTTCTCCTCAGCTGCTCTGGTGGGCGATGTGACCAAAGGATGCAGGAGGGCCATAGCACTGCCTGGCATCTTCAGAAGAGTCTGTCCCAGCTTCTGAGCCTGGGGTACCCTCTTTCTCCCTGTGCTGGGGGAGCAGAGCATGCAGGGTGAGCAGCATCCCACAAGGCGCCATAAGGGCTGTGGCCCGTGCCATGCCAGCCTCCGTGCATCTCCAGGGATACCCTGGAGACCTCCAGACAGTGCCTCTGCTGGAGCAGCAGTGAGCAGAGCGGCTGGGCCTCCATGCACACCTAGTCAGGTGCACCTGCGGCTGCCACTCCTTCACAGAGGCCAACTTCAGCAGCGTCAATGGGTGGGGCTGCTGCCAACGCAGTTGGGCCAGGTTCAGGGAGGCTTCCACATCTTCTGTGACTGCTTGTTTATTGGGCATGGGATGGGGAAAGAGTATGCTCTTTTAAAGTTGGACTGCCTAACAGCCCCTACCAGCAGGTAAAGTTTCACTACCGTTCTTCAGTTTAAGGTGATGTGGAGGTGTTGCAGTGAAAATCAGGGCAGAATGAGTGACACGTGCCACTCAACCGCTACCCGAAGTGCACACACCTGGGCCTGCTTAGGGTCTTAGCGCCGAAGGCGAGGTCTGTCTGCTGAATGCACTCCCTGGCCCAGTCTCCCGAGAGTTGTCTGTCTTGCCAATGTCCCCGGCCTGCCCACGGCTCCAGCTGGCAGGCCTGGTGTGGGTACCCGCTCCTCCGTGGCCAAGCACAGGAAGAGGGGCCTGTCCTGCGGAGTAATACCAATACCGGAAGGCAGAGTTCACGGCTGACTTTCTCGCTGGATGCCCACTCTAGGGGCTCCTTTCCCCCTCCTGCTGAGCCAGCAGGGGTTCCCTGGGTCACCCTGCAAGTGTGCCTCTCTGTCTGGTGCTTTCTCCATGGAATAAAACCACACAGTGTTGGGGGGGGGGTCACATAGCAGCTGGGCAGGCTGCCCCAGCACAGGGGCCTGGGTGGCCAGCACTGCGCACTCAACATCAGCTGGAGACACAGGCTTGAGGTATTGTCATTTACTGAGGTAGCTTCAAGACAGAACGTTTGCTTTTAATAGATCAACAGTGGTGCGCCAAAAGAGGACAAACAGGAAAATTTACATATTTACAATTCTCAGGACCATTTGCTTGGAAAAGTTAAGTGCATTGGGTGACTTTGACCTTGTTCTCAGCTCTGCCCGTTGGCCAGGCCCCTACAGTCTCGTGCATAGGAGGACGCTCAGACACCATGCAGAGCCTGCCCTGGTGCCTCCTGCCCCCAGCACCCTCTCCTGAAGCAGGGACGTCCCTGATGGTGATGATCTTCCCTCGACATCTACCACCTAGAACTCTAGGCCACCAGTTCTTAAGAGTGAGCACACGATGAGAAAGTGAGGGAGAGGGAGGGACAGAATCAAGGCCCCCCTCCCCCACACTCAATGTGTAGGAGCCTGTGTCACCCTCTTGGTGCTCCTACAGACCCGTATCCTTGAACCTGCAATAGGGGGTGGGGGAGGGACAGACCCACATGGATGGAATGAGGCAAGGGTCCACGCAAGGCTCTGTCACTTAGGAATCAGTCATGTTACCAATCAGTTCAATGAAAAAAAAAAAAAACTGACTTGGCAGCCCATAGTCCAAATAAGGAAAAAAGACTAAATAAGCCAGGCTCCTGGCCCACTGTGTGAACGGAGCATAAGTGGAGTAAGGGCCAGGTAGTGAACTACAGGATGATGCAGGTCCTTGCACTTTGCGTGGCCCAATCCCAGGGCTGGGCTGGGGAGACCCCCTCCCCATCCTCCCACGTGGCAGATGGACAATGCCAAGCTCCCTGCTCCTGGCCAGAGCCTCGCTGTGTTAGAGCCAGCGGCCTCTGACCACCATGGAGGTCTCAAGCTCAGCCCGACGTCCCCGAGGTTGACATCAAAAGTCCACCATGTTGAAGGGGATCACGTGTTCTGTTGGGGAAGAGGAGGCACTCAAGGGTGGGCAGCACCCTCTGGAGAATCCATCGGTTCAACCTAAGAGAGCTTTCCAACGTCGGCTCTCTCCTAAGATGGACGAACTGGTGCGGGACAGAGGGGCTCTCAGGTCCTGAGCGGCTCAAGCTGAGGCTGAGCCCCATCCTGGCTGGGATTCTGCAGGGAGATTCAGACACCAGACCTGGGCTGCATGGGGGTCTACGTGCCCCTGCAGTCCTGCCCGATACAGGCTCTTCACTTCTACTCACCAGCAAGGGCTAATCTCACAAATAGGCAAGGACCAAAACTGTGAGCTCCTAACAGGAACTCCACTGCAAACAGCTGCAGCCGCTGGCTTCTGAACGGTCAGCACGTCCGGCTGTGGAGCCTGTGGCCTGTACAGAGGCCACCACACATCGAGGGTGTCCCGAGACACAGAATAAAGTGTGCCACGAGAGGCTCTGCTCTCTTTTGGAGTGACAGCTGCCCTCCCTGCCCTCCTCTCTTCCTCTTCCCCGTGGGCACCTGCAGAGGCCCAAGCACCTGCCACCCTGATGTTTTTTTCAAAAGCAAGTGTGATGCTGCTTTTGTGATTATAATCTGGAATTTTTAAAGTCTGAGTCTACCCAGTGACAAACTTCCACCCAGAATCTTTCCTAGGAATGGCAGCTCTCAGGGCTGTACCAGGGATTGGGGACAGAAGAATGGACTGTGTGGTGAGGGAGGGCTCATCTGAGGACCTGGGTATCTTCAGCCCCTCTCAGCCTTTGGAAGGCTGCACTTTGTCGTAGGGATGGGAAGCCTGTCTCGTGTCTGCTTTTCTAAAGGGCACAGCAGGGCGTATCTGCTTGGCCAGGAGGGGCCGAGCTTAGAGCAGATGCTGGTGGAGGATGAGGTGGGCGGTGTGGTGCTGGCTCCTCATAAGGTGGCTCCTCACGGGCCAACGTCACAGGCACGCTGTAAGTCGCTATAAAAGAACGTGTCTTTGCAGGGCTCCCCGGCTGCCCCCAATTCAGGGTAGATGTGTCTGTCGTCACCAAAAAAGCACCCTCTGAACCACGGCCAGAGGTGAGGGAGGGATGCAACTGCTTGGCCCTCCCCAAAGAACAAAATAAAGACATTTGGGATTCCTTAAACAAACAAAAACGCAAAAAGAAAGAGAAAAATCAACGCAGATGTTGAGGTGTCCAGCAGGTATTGTTCTTTTCCTAACAAGATAAATTATCTTTCCGACTTTGGTTATTATGTCTGTCCTCTACAACAGGCTTTGTCCTTTTAACCCTAACCTACCCCGGACAGCCATGGCCTTGTGGAGAAGATGGCTGGGGACCTAGACCAGGGAAGAACTCTTCCTCATAAGCAGAGGTGGGGCGATGACCACGTCATCGGAGTCATCGGAGTTGACGTCATCCACGGGTGGAGGCACCGGGGGCCGAGAGGGAGAGGGCGCTGCTGAAATGAACCATAGGGAGGTCAGCCACACCACCGCTGGGCTGGGGGCCATTCTCAGAGCTACCAGCCACAGACACGCTCACACCATCCGCCCTTCCCCAGCGGGCGAGACAGAGGCCACACCCAGAAGTAGGAAGCCACGGGCCAGACCTTCAGAATCAACTTACACACTACGCCAGAAAGCCCTCTCATTTTTTCCTAGTCGTCAAACGCAGCTCTGAATATTTTGGGCATTTCCCCAAATCAAAAAACCTGCAAAAGGTAAAGATTTGCCAGCAGTGAGGAAGCTTGAGCCCGTGCTGGAGGATTCCCTGAAAGTCACTCTCACGCAGCATCCCAGGAGTCTGGGTTGTGGTAGGTGGCTGGGCCACCTGTGCGTGTCAGAGCCCATCTCCAAGTTAAACGCACCAGCTCCCGGATGGCCTGCCACGCAGTGGCGAAGGCAGGACGGGCAAAGCAATGCCAATGACAGCTGCGAGTTTTCAAACTGCCCGGCCATTCCATTTATACTACTTTTTTCATACACATCTAAACTTTTCCAAACTTTTCATCTATGCTAGAATGAGATGCCACCTAAAGACTGGACAGGGACGGGCGCCACCACGTGGCCACTGTGGACTGGGCGTCAGTCCTGAGGGAGGGGCAGGTTCCCCCCACTCCGCAGCCCAGGGCTCCTGGGAAGAGCCTGACTCCTGCTGCTTCAAAAGATGGAAGTAAAAAAGTGTCAGTCACTGATTTAAGATTTTAAAAAGGGAAGTTCTGTGCTGCAGATACTGTGTAACTGCGTCAGCTTTTTTCCTGCAACTTTCAAAAAAGTTAATATTAATGTGGAAACTTAAGAAATTAAAAACACCAGAAAGTGTTTATCTTCCTCTTTTTCTTTAAAAACACAATCAGCTCAAATGAGGGCTTGATTTATACATTTCACATAGACGTGTTTCCTTAGGTCAATAAAATCTAAATACCTAGATGCATTCTGTGGTGATACATTTAGGCAGGAGGATGAATCTGCCCCTTTAAAATTACTTACATTTAACAAGAGCAGAAAAGGGCAGCATAAATAAACACTTTAGCCCCAAATCTAAAGGTCACTGAATGCAGGGTCTAGTGAAATCAGCAGGAATCGGGATTTTGGAGAACAATTTAAAGCCTTCTGGGGAGCCAGAAGAGTTACAGGATGGCCCCACGGCCTCCCAGGCTTTGCGGGTCTGCACATTTTCCCCTTAAATCCCAGAGCTGCTAATCTTTGTTGAGCTTTACAAATGGAGGTTTTGGAGAGAATATCAAAGTTCAAAGTTTTCCAGCTCTCACAAAACTAGAAAAGAAAAATGACTGAAATAGATAAAATGTGATTTTAAACCTGGTGATTTCCAGGTCAAACATGGTGTAAAATTCTTAGCTCATGCAAGAGATTCTCCAGAACACATCCCCTAACTGGCTTCCTTGGGAGGGAAGGGGTCGTGTCCAACACAGACAGGGGTCCCCAAGGGCCTTCAGTCCTCGGGGTCTGAGGCAGGCTTGGGGTCATGGCCTCTTCCCTAACCTGTGGCCCCTGGGAAGCGAGACCTCTGCCTGCCATCGCCCCCACACTCACCAGGGCAGGGCCTCGTCCCCGCAGCCTCCCCACTGCTGGCTTCGTTGTCCTCCTTCCCCGAAGGGACAGAAAACTGAAGCAGCTGTTCCGCACAACCCTTCACCCACCGTCTTTCTCACCCTGACACTTGTGGTTCAGAAAGACAGCCTCCTTTTGTGGTTTTTCCTTGCTATCCTCTCCCTCACGGGTCCTTCCCTGACTCCATCTCTGGGATCCACGGACTCACTAAAGTCCTCCGTTTGAAACTGTCCCGGGGAGGTCTGATAACATGGCATCCAGCGTGCCATATTCATACCTAAAATGTTAAGATGACACTTCTCCATCTAATGACAGTCCCCAATTCTCAAAAGCAGCGCCTTCCTACTCATCCTTAGCGTTACAGTAACAGGCACGGCGAGCACGTGCTGCCGAGGGCTTTCCCACTGCAGTGCAAGAGAGAGTCTGGAGCATATGCACAGCCTCGTAGATTTTGGGGGCTCAGGGTGACTTCCCGGCTGTCTAGCCCCATTCTCCATTTTGCACAGGAGAGGACTGAGCCCAGAGAAAGGCGGGGACCTGCTGGGGAACACACATAGTGTCGGGGTGGAGCAGGGGCCTCACAGCTTGGGTGCAGCACCCCGCCAGTCCCGGGGATTTCTTCTTTCAGTGTCTGGACTTTAATGAAGCAGAAAGGGAAATACGAGCAAAGTGTTACATGAAACACAAACCACCAGGAGAAACAACGGCCCAAGGGAGGCAGCCACCTCGCTCCAGCTAGAGCTGAGAATGAAAATAAAGAAAAAAAGTCCAGGAAGCTGAGACTGTGTGGCCTGGAGGCCATGGACAGGAGACCTATCTCCAGCCTGCCAAGCTCATCGAGTCCCTTGGGCTCTTCTCTGTCCTCTACAGTCCCAGGGACAGGGACCAGCTGGGACAAGGAAGCTTGGTCAAGGGTCTTCCTGGCATAAGGTGTTACTTAGTTCAGGGGCAGCTGCCAGGGAAAGAAACCTCCCTCACATCACGGCCGAGTCCCTGTAAGGTGGCCACCCTTTTGGCATAACCCTTAGAGGGCCATCTGCCCCGTCAGAATCCAAAATGAGGGAAATTACCAGGAGGAGCTGCAAGGAAGGGTGGAGAGGAGGTTTCCTTGCGTGTGGCTGAAGCGGACCTCTCAGCACAAGCTGTGGTGGTGGTTCCGTTACCGGTAGCACTGGAAAAAAGATTAAAACTCCAGCTGATTCGCACTTTAAAGAGTACAAACCTCTCTGAGGTCTAGGAAGGGCTCACTAATTTGCCTGGGGCAACTATCCCAATAAAAGCAAACACATGGCCAGCCCTGTACCCCAGTCATGCCCAGGGTCCTGAAACAGGCTGGCTGTGAAGAGACATGTCCTCTGTCCCTCTCCTAGGGGCACAGGCTGAGGTGGGGCCAGCATGGTTTCCATAAGCTGGCTGCAGACGCTTCCTCCCTGCCTCTTGTCTCTGGGTAGGGCCAGCTGCCCCATTCCCGGGGGACATGGTGACGGGCCATACAGCTCTCCACCTCCTGGCCATGGCTCACTGCCCAGGGAGGAGTCCCCTACTCAGCTGAGCCCCTGGCCCATCCCAGGTCATATGGAATCAGGACCATGAGACGCAGACTCAGAAGAGATGGGTGCTGCCACCCTCTGCCACGCAGGCTGAGAAGTCGGGGCAAGAGGAAGGAGGAGCCCAACGTGCGGTGAGGCAGGGCGGCGGGACCTTGCCTTCACCTTACTACAAACTCCAGCCTTTGCCCAAGATGACTTAGAGGTTTCTGATGTTTGCAACCAAGAAGTTCCCAACACACACACTGGGAGCTCCAGCAGGAGTGTCGCTGTTTAGGACCAGTGCATGTTGCTGTGGGAAGGCCTCCGATGACACCTGTGTCTCAATGAACACTGGGATCACATCACATTTTTCTTTAAAAGGCGACAATGTATTAGCACAAGCCAATAGCCAGGCCACAAACTGATGGCTACCTGAATTATACAGCATCTAAACCCTTCTGTTTGTTTTCTCCCAGTACGGAGAAATGACCCTAGAAAAGCATCTTCCCGAGAACCAGAACACATGGTCTGCCCCACACCTGTGCTGCAGCTCACCCACCTCACCATTACACCCCCACACCCAGTGCACAGGCTGACCCTGCAGTGGGCATCCTCTCGCACAGGGTCTGTGCTGGGCATTCCCCCGTGACACAGAACAGAGGTGTCTGTGACCCCAGCTCACCTGTGCCTGGCCCGGGCCAGGTGTGCCCGGAAGACGGACTGGATGACAGTGATGGCCTCCTCTTGCCTGGGGCTGCCCTCGGCCTGGGCAATGGGGCTCGGGATGCGGGGCGTGGGAGAGCTCTGGGGCATGGCGACAGTAGGGAAGAGAACCACTGGGCAATGCTCTGCTGCTTCCAGAGAGTGGCCCCCGCGGTCCCCTTGGCATCGGGAGTAGTAAGAGCAGCTTCCCTTTCAGGCACCCCACCCCCATTACTGCTGGTTAGTTGGCAACCTCTTGATTGCATGTTCTTAACTTTTAAACTCTAGAGAGTCTTAAAGCAAACATCTTGTCTTTTTTTTTTTTTTTAATAGAGGGGCTGACATGGGAAGCATCTATCTTTATTAGTTTTTAAGCTGCCCTTAGTGTGAGACAGACACGGTGCTTGATTCTTTAGCCCTTCAAAGCAAACCGGCCTCTAAGGCAAAATCTGTCCAGTGCCTGCTGAGTGGTGCAGCTGCCTGGCCAAGTGGGCACAGGGTGGGGACAGGGCATAGCTGCTGGGCAAGGGAGGCCCAAAGGCTGTAAAGCTCCCTGCGCTTTCTTGGTCGGTGAAGTTTAAGAGAAGAAATAATGGAGAGAAAATTCCTAGGCCTGTGTCAAGCGCCTTCCGGTTACCTGATTTGGGAGGCTGGGCATGCTGGAAGGGTCTGAGTCACATGCTTTGCTTGGTGAGAGCTTTGCCCGAGCCAGATGTCCCCTGAAAGCTGCCTGAATCACTACAGCCGCCTGGCAGGGAAAGGAGGGAAAGAAAAGAGATGTGAATTCCCTGGGCGATGGCAGGTGAGACTGAGGAGACTTCAGCTGCAGCGACAGAGAACACGACTTCTCTTGCTGCCGCACAATCACAGGAGTCTCTGAAAGAGGCTTTCTCTCTTTCACTCACCCCAGTCTCCCCCGGTGAGAAATAAACTAATCCTCTAGGGAGAAGGAGGCACAGATGCCTGATGCCACAGTAAACTGAGTCCAGGAATGTGTATGACTCAGCTGTCAAACACAATCATATTTAGCTGCTGATATTAATCATATTTTACATATAGTTATGTTTTCATGTTGGGGTAGTTTATTCCATGTTGGAACAGTTTATTCTGTTTCATCTATTTTCCATATACATCTTCTAAAATCAAGCAGGGTAGAGAAAGATCTCTACAATGACCATAAGGGAATTATTTATCCTTTGACCTTAATCTTAAATATTTTCTTAAGAAGTATGCATGGATGGGAGCCCGGTAAATTGTGCAGTCAATGCTTTTGTGTTCAGGGGAAGCACTCTTTTTTTTTTTTGCGACAAAGTCTCACTCTGTTGCTCGGAGTAGAGTGCCATGGCGTCAGCCTACCTCACAGCAACCTCAAACTCCTGGGCTCGAGCAATCCTACTGCCTCAGCCTCCCGAGTCGCTGGGACTACAGACATGTGCCACCATGCCCAGCTAATTTTTTCTATATAGATTTTTAGTTGTCCAAATAATTTCTTTCTATTTTTAGTAGAGACGGGGTCTCGCTCTTGCTCAGGCTGGTCTCGAACTCCTGATCTTGAGCGATCCACCCGCCTCGGCCTCCCAGAGTGCTAGGATTACAGGTGTGAGCCACCGTGCCCGGCCGGAAGCACTCTTTTCTAAATGATCTGCCTCTAGCCTTGGTGAAAGCCATCGCAGCCTGGCAGGACCCTTGCAGCTCCCCGGCACTTTGAGAGAATGACAGCTCACAGAGCCCACAAAACGTGAGCTCAGAGGTCTTGGCGTGTCCATAGTAACTGTCAAAGGAAGAGAACACCTTTGTGTTTTTTTGAAGGCAAAATGAAGGAAATGTCACAAACGTAAGGTTAAGAAACAAGTACACCAAAGGAAGGTGAGACAACATCAGTGGTTAAGGACAACAACCCATGGGAAGTACGGGGATCATCTAGATTAATCCAGAAGGCTTCCAGGAAAGCTGCTGCCAATTACGGGGTGGCCTCACTGGAGGGGCGACGGCTGCCAAAATCACACCACCCAAAGCACGAGAAACCTACAGCAAGGGGTGAGTTTCCTCCATGCCACACACTTTGCACACACTGTCTGACTCAACGCTCACGACGGCCCCAAAGTCAGTCTCACCGTCATCCTTACCTCGGGGCGGAGGGCAGGGCACTGGGGAGGCAAAGCAAGAGCGGCAGACGGCGCCTGCTGTTTACACGTGGTGCGCAGCCCAGTGAGGAGTCCAGACCCATTCATCACTCAGTCACTGACAATATTTACTGAATGCCTGCCACATGCGGGCACTAGTCTAGGAGCTAGCGACATAGTGGGAAAGACGGAGCCAGTCCTGCCTCCACAGGACTTACAGCTGACGGGGCAATGACAACAACCACAATGTTGGACAGGGGATAAATGTGGGGAAGGAAGACCCATCAGGCCTGGGGCTGGAGAGTGGTGGGGAGTATGGGGCGTGCAGGGAAGGGTCTCTGAGGAGGCACTGTTTCAGTAGAGACCTCAGTAAAGCTGGAGGCAGGACAGACATCTGGAGACAGCCTTCTAGGCAGAGGAGCAGCAAGTGCAGAGGTCCTGTGGCAGGAACATGCATGGAACTTTCCAGGAATGCTGGGGAAGGGTGAGCAGGGCCCAGGCACAGGGAAGTGTGGGCAGGGAGGGCTCTAGAGCCCTGGGGAGGTGTCAGCTTTGGGTAAAAGCATGGAAAAATATTTATTTTAACAGGAGACAAGCAGATTTGGCAGTAGGAGGAGAACAAGGGAGGTCTCTCTCCTCCTTTTACTTTTTTCTACTGTGGTAAAATGTACATCAAATTTCCCATTTGAACTATTTTAAAGTGTACAATTCAGTGGCAGTAAGTACACTCACTGCTGCAAGACCATCACCACTGTCTAGTTTCACATCTTTTTCATCACCCCGAATGGCAACCCTGTCCCCCACTAGCTGTCCCCAGTCTCTGGCAACCACTAATCCACTTTCTGTCTGTAAAGGAAAAAAAATCTCAGGACCACTCTCTACAACTCCTTATACAATAGGGAAGGAAAAGGCCTTGGGTGCCTGTGAAGAGCTGGCACCCCATGAGCAAGGACAGCACGTCGTCACTTCAGTCCACAGGCTACGTCCAGCTACAGAAACTGAAGTCTGCTCGATTCCACACTAATAATGAACTACAAGTTCACCTTTCCAGGTGCAGAACAGAGACAAGACAGGATCAAGCGCTGTTCCACCTACCCAGGGCTACGTAATTTTGCTTCCCCCACTTCCTTTTTCTCTTCTAATGATGGCCTCATCTTACATAAAATGTAGATTACCTGGGCCTCACGAGAATGTAACTTGCCTTACTGTTCCCCTCAGCCCCCTTAAATACTGAAGCTCCCAAACTCCCCTTTGGAAGAACGCCACAGATTTGTCTGTGGTCTGTGTTTTCCCAGGCACGTCCTCAACTTTGGCTGAACAAACCTCCACTGATTGAGTTCTCTGCCTCAGTCACTTATTCTGGGTTGTCATGTCTGTATGGCATTATCTATTCTAGACACTTCGTATTAGTGAATCATACAATATGGCCTTTTGAGTCCGGCCTCTTACACTTAGCATAATGTTTTCAGGTTCATCCACATTCATTCCTTTTTATGGCCGAAAAACAGCCCGTTGTATGGACACACCACTGTTTCCCCACTTGCTAGCTGAGGATGTGTGTGTTGTCTCCACCTTCTGGCTATTATGAATAGTGCTGCTGTAAACATTTGTGTACAAGTTTGTTTTAAAAAATTGTTTTCAATTCCTTTGGGTGTATACCTGGGGATGGAATTTCTGGGTCATACAATAATGCTGTGTAACTTTTGGGGCAACTGCCAACTGTTTTCCTAGTGGCCGCACCGTTTCACATTCCCACCAGCAATGCGTGAGGTCCCCGGATTCCACACCCTCGCTGATACTTGTTACTGTCGGGGTGTGGTTATGGCTGTCCTGGTGGTGTGCAGTGGTGTGTCACTGTGGTGGCAGGTCTCTTTTCACTGCTTCTGCTCCGCAGAGAGACAAGAATCAAGGTGGTCAGCTGAGAGTGGAAGGAGTTAGAGATCTGAGAAGAGTTAAGTATAACGTGGTTGTTCCAGGGATTAGGGATAAACTGACCAGAGGGCCCTTTGGACAGGGGTCAAACACTCATCTCCAGGTACATCTGCAGGGCAGGGGCAGGACTTCACCAAGGACTGGGTCTTGCCAGAGAGTATAACGGGGTCTGGGGCAGGAATGATGACACTGGACGCTGGAGCTGCAGCTGGTAACGGGGAGGTGAGGGACCTGAGCAGGGCGTGGCAGGGGGAAAAGGTGGGAGATCTTGGGGTGAGGGAGGGCCTTAGAACTGCTGGTAGGGGGCACAGTGGAGCTTAAAAAGAAAATCAAAGTCTCGGGGCCACCCCCATCTCCTCATGCCAAAGAGAAGGTAAAAGCCTCAGGCACCACAGGTCATTGAGAACTAGCCCCACAGGTCATTCATTAAGGACATTCCTTGCTGACCTCCCAGAAGCAAGGACATGCAAACTGTACTATGTCCAGCACCTAAAATAAAACCAAAGCCTGTTCCATTCCACACTAATAATGAATTACCAGTGTGTCTTACAGTAACAGAACTGGAGACAAGGCACGATCAGACACTTTCACCTGCCTAGGCACAGCTACATAATTGAAGCTTCCTTCACTCCCTTATTGTATGTAAAATGCATATTTCTTGGGCCTCACAAGAATGTAATCACTTTGCCTCATCAGTGCCCCTCTCCTCCTGCCTTTTTCCTTCTCTCTGTTGCCTTTAAAACGCTGAAGTTTCCCACAAGCCACGGCTTGTCCCTGGTGCGTATTTTTCCCAGGCGCATCCTCAGAATCTTGGCTTAATAAACCTCCACTGAATGAGATTTTTGCCTGAGTGTGTACCTCAGTGGACAGGAGCAACCAGAAGACGGGAAAGAGAGATCTGCAACTGCCCCTATATGCTTGTAAGGACAAGGGTGCGACCACAGGGGCAGATGACGAGGGGGGTGGGAGTGAGACCACCTGAAAGCAGCAGGTCCAGGGACCAAGAGGCCAGCACTGAGGTGGCCACTGCAGAGCTGAGGTGCTGAGGCTGAGGACAAGAACAGTGGTGCACGGGGGACCTTTCTGAGGGGGGCACAGTGGGCCAGTTGGGCAGTCGGCAACCTGCTGACAGAGGGCACTCACGCTGCTGTCACTCAGACAAGTGCCAACATTCCCTCTCTGCGACCATAGGCCTTGGGGGATGGCAACAGGCTGACCACACATTTTTATTGGCTGTCTGGACCGAAGAGCATAAAGTCCATGAGTTCTGAGACTGGCTTGTCGGTCCGCTCTGAGATTAAGGAGGGCGCCCAGATGAGGAGGAAGGTGGAGTGAGAAGCCTGGCAACTGACTCACTCTTAGTGCCGGGGTCCACGTGGAGATGCACTGTTGCCCCAGGAGGAACCGAGAGAAGAGGGGAGCTCGAGAAGCCTTCGAGACTTCAACAGAATAAAGATTTTACTTTTTAGCTCCTCACTAAATGAGGGTCATGGCTCAGAACTGCACTGTTCACAACTCCATTAGTGCTTTGCCAGTCACACGTAGCACGTGCCAGCCTGCTGTCTGCTCTAACTTCTGCTCCAGTCTCCCCACGCCTGTCACACAGACCTGCTGCTCCTTCTTCTGCCAGTTCTGCCCAGGATGCCCCGTCCCTCCCTTGTCGTCCAGTGAGTTCTTACTCGTCCTGCAAGGCCCAGCTTGCTCGTTGCCCCAGCAGGGTCCCCCAGGCCTTCATGTGAGGGGCCAGCAGCGCCCTCAGTGCCCTGGTCACAGCCCTAAACCACCTGCCACCTGGCTGTAATGACCTGTCCACCTGTGTCAGACTGCTCGACACAGAACTGGGGGTCAGGAAGCATGTGGGGAGGATGAGGGTGTGACGCTAGCCACGTGTTTACTTGCTGTCTCTATCACTTCTGTCACACGCGGTGCTGGCTCTGCTTGAGTTCAGGAGAACGAGCACTGGTGCATCTCTCAACGTCCCCTCAGTTTCTCTGCTGCATCCTAAAAACAGGTATTTTGAAACTGGTGAAATAAATCTTGCTTACCTCATCCAGAACAGCTTTTCTTTTCTGAAATACAGAAATAAAGTATGAATTAGCATGACAAGGGTGAGTTCTCCATACAGTCATTTCCATTCCTTGACCTTGACTTGCTACAAGCCAGCATGGGGCTGCACAAGCCCTGCCGCCTCCTCGGCCCTCGCTGACGCTGAGGGAACCAAACCCGTGTGTACCGATGACGAGAGCAGGAAACATAACCAGGACGGCAATGTCCCGCAGGGAGAGTCTCAGGAGGCGCACCCAGTGAACAGCGCAGTCCCCAGGCAGCAGGGAGCTATGAGGCCCAACCTGTGCCATTGAAGACGTTGCTCAGCTCAATGAGAGATGACCCTTTCTCACAACGAAAACGATCCTGGTGTGGACGTCCTTGCCAGTGGGTCCCAGAATTCAGAGGCTGGACGCTGCCTGCTGGAGATGCTACAGAGGGGACCCCCACCCAGGGGTCTGCATTGCTGGCCTCCAGAGTTGGATGGTCATCAGAATCACTGAGGCCTTACGAAAAAGTTTCTCAGGCTGCAGCTGTGATTTGCTGAACCACAGTCATCAGGGAGGGGCCCTGAGCATATGCATTTTATAGCTGTAAATGGAGCTGAAGTCTCACCAAGGTGCGACTGCTAAGATTGTACATGTGCATTCAGTGGCACTGAACGACCACGGCTAGATGACACGTACGTTCACCAGGGGATTCTCGGTATCGATCAGAGTGTGTGGCCATACTTGTTACAGTAAAAGGATCTGTCCCTTGAGAGATGAAGGGAAACTGAGTATAAGGACTAGCAGGATGTAAAACAGAGGCAAAGAAATAGACACTTAATGAAAGTAGCAATAAAGACTATGGCAAAGATAGTATCAAACAGCAGGTAAGGACAGATATTGGCCAGGATTTGGGGGTCACCCACAAAAACTGGCTTTGTGAGTCACAGTGTGCTGGGCATGTGCTGACTGAAGCCTACGAGGTCAAGCACTGTCAGTCCCCAGGTCAGTGACAGTCCCCGAGGTCAAGCACTGACAGTCCCCGCTGTTTTGCGGGGGTGGAGTGTACAGCAGACTGAAGGGATTCCAGCAAGCTCACGGTCTTCCTGGAGGACTTAAGCCTCCAGCTACCCCCACTATGAAGCCAAGAGGTGAGAGCAGATGAGGACAGGGGAACGCAGAGGACCCCAGACTTCTTAAATCCCAGCACCTCGCCTTATCAGGTGACCTTTCAAACGCATTAGTTTATCTTCCCAGAAGCACACACATTTGAATTTGTTTTAAAGCAGAATCTTGAAATGAAAATAATAGAGACTCAGTTCCCGTGAGCCGAGAGGTCAGCCACGCTCCAGCTGTGCACAGGGGACAGGGACATATGGCGCCAGTGGGGGAGGGCCGAGGTGCTCGGGGCCTGCAGTGAGCAGGAGGGGTGGGGCACAGCGAGCCCTGGGTGAAGGCAACGCTCTTATGGCACTGATCTTGGGTTTTATTTCTTTAATTAAGCAAAGGGCTGATCAGAAGAAAGGTGAGAGGAAAAGTGTACAAACAAGTAAATTGCTTCTGAAAACCCAATGGCTCAGAAATGGCACAATCCAGGTCTGAGGAGAGGAAAGCACAAGGCTGCTTGGGCACTTTTTATATTTTCTTTTTTGATTTTGAGATGTGTCTCACTAGGTTGCCCAGGCTGGCCTTGAACTCCTGCACTCAAGGGATCCTCCCGTCTCAGCCTCCAGAGTTGCTGGGACTACAGGCACACACCATCACACCTGGCATGGCCACATTCAGGACAATATGAACAGTAAAAACAATAAGGACCATAATTCAGTTTAAAAGATTGAATAAATTAAAAATGTTTAGTCCATAGTAATACTCCCACACCTGAAAAAGAGAAAGAGAGAGAGAAAAAGAGAGAGAGAAAAAGAGAAAGAGAGAGACTCACTTGTCTCCTTACTCTGAAACCAGGGTCTACTTAGTACTTGCAGGGAAAGAGCAAAGCATTCGCCTGCCTTTCCAGGAGGAGCTGGAGTCATGCCTACCAATAAGGAACCTACTTTACAGAAGAGAACAGCTGCGAGGTAGAAGGATGGAATTTGAAAACAGCCACCCTTCTGCAATTATCTGAAATCACTGCCTGAGTAAGGCTCTGTGAAGGACACTAAAGCCCACCAGGGGAAAGGCTGGGGCAGGACGCTCGCTGAGGCCACACTCACCCTCTACAGATTGCCAGACAGTTCCCAAGGGAAAACTGTTTCTTTACAATGGCACAAGTTAGCAGCCATGACCTTAAGCAATCAAAGTTAGAAACACAAATGGGACAAGCTGACCTCACTGGTGTCTTGAGGTGATGTGGTATTACACAGCCTCAATATGAGAGATTCTTGCCCAAAACGTTTAACCTGAATTGAATCAAGCCTGTGGACCTTTATGGGAAATAAAAGGGACAGAGGAGTGAGTTAAATGACATCACAAGGAGACAATCAGAGCCAGGATACGGAACATTCAGATCCAAGATACCAGGCTGTTCTCTTCAAAAAGAAAATGTCTTTAACAAGAAGAAAAGGCAGGGGCTGCTGTAATCCACACTAAGGAGACTTTGACCACGGAACACAAGGCTTTGGCTGGGTGTGCACCATCATCCAGCATGCCTGGACCCTGGCGTGAAACAGACAGCTATAAATGGCATTTTGGAACATTTGGAGAAATGTGAATAGAAATATTATAGATGCTGATAAAAAAATATTATTAAATTTCCAGGTATAATAATGGTATTGTGGTTAAGTAGAAGAACATTCTTTTTCTTAGAAGATACACATGCTGATGTTTCACAATGTCTAAAATTTACTTTCAAATATTATGGAAAACAAAATCATATATATAGAAAAGAAATACGGCTAAATATTAACTATTGTTGAATCAGAGTGGTGGAAAGAATGAGTAGAGTTCATTGTTGAATATACTAAATTCTTTAAACTTTTCTGTACATTTTGAAAATTTTCATAATATAAGCTAGGAAGACACAATGATTAAAAAAAAAAACTCCAATGGTAATCTGTTGGAGCTAAGATGTTTTGTGTGTGTGTGTGTGAGCCAATTTCTATAATTTTTTTTTTTTTTTTTTGAAGCAGAGTCTTGTTCTGTCACCCCAGGCTGAGTGCAGTGGCATCATCACAGCTCACTGCACCCTCAAACTCCTGGACTCAAGTGATCCTCCTGCCTCAGCCTCCAAAGTAGCTGGGACTCCAGGTGCGCACCACCACGCCCAGCTAATTTCTTTGTTTGTTGTAGAGACATAGGATCTCACTATATTGCCCAGGCTGGTCTTGAACTACTGCTCTCAAGTGATCCTCCCCCACCTTGGCCTCCCAAAGTGCTAGGATTACCGGGGTGAGCAATTGCACCTTGCTCTAAGATCTTATCATATTCAGGCAAATAGTGAAATCTACAGCTTTTGTTTGGTCAACTAGGGGAAAAAAGACAGTGAAGTTTTTTATGACACTAGGTAGATCTTTTATTAGAGCATTTAGAGCATATAAAGAGAATGCCATCCTTTAAGGACTAAACCCTTGGTGGCACATGTCCCTAGACAGCCACTCCAGGAGCTTAGGGAAGGAGCCCCATTCCCATCACCCCACTTCACTTCCGTGCTCCAAGCAACTCAGTGAAGATGTACAGCCTCTCACATGCCCCTGAGCCTGGGGTATATGTGCTTAGCTCGGATGGGGGTCTTTCTGCCTGTTAGTCACAGTTGGTGTCTGCTGAGAAGCAGGTTTTCCATACTCCTGCTGAGAAGGACCACTCCTCTAAGCTGTCTCCTCCCAGGGAACCCCGGAAAAGGGACCGACGATTGTCGGCGTACATTTTCCACAGTTGTTCTCAGCAAGCAACCTAAGTACCCCTAAGCTCTCCAATCCTATGCTCAGGGCTGACAGGGGAGAGTTTCCAGAATGTGGGTCGGGGTTACACCCGAGTCAGTCTCTGTGTGACGTACCCAGCCTCCCGAGACACCCACTGCTGCGTGACAGGTCAGGTTCCAGAACAAGCCATTGCCTCGCTTCCATGTGCTCATCCTTCAAGGACTCGTTGAAAGGTGGCCCTTCCCTGAATCTCCCAGCCCCCCTCCCTCCAGTGGGAGTCCCACCACCGGAGTTCCAGGTCTCCCTCTCCTCTCCCTCCACCAGCACTGTCCACACTGCATTATTTTTAGCTGTTTATATTGTCTTTCCTATATTTTCCTACACGTCAACAATGCCTAGCACAGAGCCTGGCATGTCAGAGGTAAACGTGGGCTGAACGAATATGTTTTTGCAGCTGGACAAGCGACTCCTGTGTGTGGCCCGGTCTCCCCAGGCAGCCTCACCTTGTGCTTGTACACCTTCCACTGGGCCTGCAGGGTCCTGGCCGCAGTGTCTCTTCTCCCTTTGGTGCAGGGGGGGCGGGAAGGCAAGAGCCCCTCCTCACTCGAGTCTGCATCCCAGTCTGGCTCAGAGTGCCTGCTGCTGGGAGCTGAAGCTCGGAGTTCTTCTTGGGTCTGCAGGAAATGGAAGGAATAAAAGGAAATGAAGCCGGCAGGGGGATGAACATCAGGGAAGGGCGAGGGATGTTTACTCAGCGAGACGGCTGGCAGAGCTTACCGGCTGGCAGACCTTATTGGGCGAGACAAGATCATTCACATAAAGAGCTACACCAATGTCGCGCACTGGAGTCACAAATTTAGATGTGTTTTTCACTTAACTCCCTAGACTCTATCTGGCAGCCATCTCCTGGGAGGGAGAGAGGGTGACATTCCCTGTCGGTCGCATTTTGTTATTGCAAGAATTGTCTGTTTTTCTAGGGTTCTTTTCTGATCTTTTTAAAGTTGAATACTGTATACAAAAATGGGATTTCTGGGATTTAAGGCAATATATTTCTCGCTTGGTTTTCAAGGTAGAAAGAAGCAGGAATTGCTACTGTGACCATTGAAATAACATTAATACCTACCACTTAGGGGTCCAAATTTATTATCCACAGGACACTTTTCAATAAAAATAAAAATACTTGACTATTTTTCTAACATAAAAAATGCAAGCTCAGTGGAGACACATGTTGTTGCAGAAAGCCCTCAACAGAGAGAGAGATACACAAAACTGCTAAAGTCCACACGGGGACAAAACGCCTGGCACAGCTGCCTGTCAAGAGACTTGAATGAAATGCATCCAGAATGGATCAGTCGGTGTATTCAGATTTTTACTTTTTGTATTTTATGATGGGACATCTTGGGGTCTTGCTGCTCCTGGAGAGAATGCCCCTTCCAGGGTTGGCCAATTCCTGGAGGGTAAATGACTTGCCTGAGAGCATGACTTTCCTACGCGAACAACGAATCTAGTGCCCACACTCAGAACCACCTGCTCCATCTGGCTTTCACAAGCAAGGAGGCAAAATTCCTCTGCCCCAATCACTGAGGGCCAGGTCCTGGACAGCCAGGGACCACTCCCGTAGCCCAGAGCCTGCTGAAATGATTCCAGGCAGCCAATCCTCACCCACCCCTTCCTGCATCTTCCCCTCACCCCCAGTGCTTCCCCGGTGGCCCTGCATGTGTTTCTAGGGATCCGTGAATACAAATGTCCCATGACAGTCATTTTCATGTCTGTGTGTGTTAACATCCCTGATGAAGACAAATCTGGGTACGTTTTAACACAGCTGGCTTTGTCAGTTCTCTTTAGGTGTGTCACCAAGTTACTTAGTGACAACATTCCCAATACTTAGCCTCAACAGTCCTATTTTATAATCCTAAGAAGAGCCTCTTCTCCTTCCCTCAATCCTAACACATTTTCAGACTTTTGTTCCATTAAAGTGAGATAATCTGTCAAGGTGTGGTCCATGGCTATGTGATCAAAAAGGTAAAATCAGTTACTTTGAACATAAAGGAACATTTATTTAAACAACTCTTGGTAGACAGCTAAATTTTGATATACTTATAAACTCCTTGAGGCAACTGTTAAAACACTGACTCTCATCACTCCATTTAAACCTATGGTTAACCATTCACATATGAATGCTGAGAACTGATTCCCATATTTAGAATGGTGGATAATACCAATTAAGCCCACTCTTCTTTTTCTTTAAAATAGAGATGTTTTTCAACAGGAAAAATAAGCTAATATTAGTATACACTTATTACGAAAAATTCAGACAATATTAAAAGCTTAAAAAATGCTTATAATGCCACCACACAGAAAAGAAGCTATATTCGACAGTCCTTTCAGACATTTTTCTAAGTATAATTTTTTTTTTTTTAAATAAAAAGGAATCAATGCTATATACCCTTTTTTTTGGACGGGGGAATTATTTCCATCAAACAATAGGTCATAGGCACTATCTGTGTCAGTAGACAGAGATCTATTTTGTCTGTACTAACACAATGGCTGTCTAGACAATACTCCGCTGGCCGGCGCATCACCGCTGCGTGATGACTCTCACGTCTATGCTCTTTAGTTTGCTGTGGTCCCTCCCCACTGCGAATAGGACTGCCATGGACTTCCACGTGCTAGTGACTCTGCAGACAGTATGGGTCATGTTCTCTGGCCCCTCTCTTTGAAAGAATAATGGGAAAATTGGGATTCTCATTTGTTTCTGTCATTTATAGGAACACAAAATCTCAAGTCATACAAGAAGATGCCAAAATAAAAAACAATGAGTAAAATTTTGACACCAAGAAAAATCTCCTAAAGCCTCTGTGAAGAGAAATGGAACACCTGAGTAAGGACGTCATTCCTGGAGGAAAGTACCTGTTGTCAGGAGTTTCTGCTGACACGGCCTCTCTGCCCCGTGTTGGTGGAGGACTGAAATCCCAAACTACAGAAGCCGACACAGAGAAAGCAGCAAGCTCAGTAAGACCTTCAAAGAAGGGGGTGACATGGCAGCATCCGAGCTAGACCTGAGGCAGTGAACACACCAGAGCCAAGAGGGACAAGGGATCTTCTTTCCTGATTGGATTTGTGTCCAATTAGAACATGGGGAAATCAGGATTAAGAAGATCTTTTCTGTCTTCAAATCAACATGTCAATAACACAACAGGACAAACTTGTTTTTCTTTGGTTTTGAGGATCTAAAGAAAACCTGAGTAGCCAAGGAGAAAGAGGAGTCTTCACCAACCAGATAAACTCCATAAACAAAGTCATTCTTTCCAATTCCGATGTACGTGGAAAATACTCTCCCTAGGGGATATATGACTTTGAGTGGCAAGTTTAAAATGTAGGCAGAAACATACATTTATTGATTATTTCACACTCTCAGGGGTCAGGGGCGCCAGCAGATGAGCCATGTCAGTAAGCCCTGCAACTCGAAGGTCCCCGCCAGCACCCCATGTGGGAGAGATTCTAATAATGCCTGCTAGTGACGTGGAGCCTGGAGAATTCAAGCCCAGTTCTCTGTCACAAAGTGCCACTGGGCGAGAATGAGGTCCCCAGAAAGACATCGCCTGGGGTCATATCCAGCTGGGCAGACTGTCTAGATATTCAGGTAAGCACAAGGTCTTGTGTAAGAGTGATGGTCACATGGAGAGTGGCTAATTCCCTGGACGCCGGACAGTGACTCTGTGTCACTGAGAACGTTACCCAAAGTGCTAGAAAAACCACTACAAAAACACACCCAGAGGAAAGGACAAAAAATATACTTTACTGAGAGTAAAAAATACTTTTCTGAAGCGATCGAGATGGGTTCACGTTGTCCACCCCTCACACTTGGCCAGGAGAGCTGCCAAGAACCAAGGTCACTGGACAATCTGTGCTGGGCCCAATTAGCACGCACTGTGAAAACGCATTTTTTTTTTTTTTTTTTTGCTGTCAGTGTTGTGGTTTGTCTCCATTTGTAACTAAAAATGTGCTAATCAGCTTTTCCAAATTCTCTAACTTTTAAAAGTACACATAGTCTCATGTATATGTAAGAGGCAATATTAAGAATCCAGCTGAGGGAGCCAGCTCTGGAGGAGGGAGGCAGTCCAGAGTTACAACAAAACAAGGCTCTGCACTTCCCTTCTGACTACCAGAATGTGGCGCCTCTCACAGCCCTGAGACGCACCACGCTCCAGGAGGCCAAGAACCTCTACCAGACACCTGCCACGGGAACAGGGAGTGGTTTTCTGAAACAGAACCTCGCGGCTAAAATGAATAGTCAAGGTAAAGACTTGAAATCCCGGTGGAATCCCAGGTATTAGATCTTTAACAAACAGAAAAAGGGTCACGGAAAAGGGACTGTAAAGAGGCTGCTGTACCAGACTCCTTACCTGCTTCTAATATGTGCTTGCGTGCTGAGTGCGGATGTATCCTAGACCAGCTGGTCTTACCTGTCACACATTTGCATGATAGGCAACTGCGTGATTTGCAAACTGCAGCTGCAGTATTTTAACACCAAAGTTATTTGGTTTTTGTTTGAACAGGTATCAGATCACACCTGTTATCTGAAGAATCCATTTACAGGAAAATAGGATTAGTGAGGCGGCACTGCTAGCCACCAGGAGTGCAAGTGTAGGTAGCACTGGTCCAGCAGTAACCAGAGGGTGGCCTCTGCCCCTCCAGGGAGGCAGGAGGGGTAGGGGACTCTCATAGTCACAGACTGTGCCTCAGCCCCTCCTCGCGGCATCCACATACACCGGGGAGTGGAGGGGCAGGGAAAGCGTGTCAGCCTAGAGTTACTTCTCAGCTGTCTGCAGGGTCCTCACCAAACAATCACTCAACACTGAACGAGTGAGAAGCTCAGTAACACGCAGGGAGGGACCCGAAGACTCAACCCTGTCCAGGGAGCGCATGTCTTTTGAGGCTTTGTCAGAAAATATTCTGGAACTCACATTAGAGGAGAAAAATGCATGTCCGGTCAGTGCAGCAGGACCTCGTTAAATATCAATTCCTTCCACTCCAGGCTCTTCCCAACTCCTCCTCACCTTCCCAGGAGACAACCCTTTGTGGCACAACTAAACCTTTTGCATATCTGAGGTTTGGGGAAGATCTTCGTTCACCAGCTCAACTATCTAAGACTCAAATATTAGTTTGGGAAGTCAATTCACTGACAATTAATCCAGAACTCCAGACTTCTCTACCTATGATTTAAGTTATAGAAATCGATTGTGGTGACAAAGGGAAATTGGGTTGTCAATGTCACGGTCAGAAAAACCTCTGGGTATGAAAGCAACCAGAACTGCCACTTAACAGTGGAAAGCCCCGCCATGTCTGAACAGAGACTAAACAAAATACAGCCACACTGTACCTGATGACTAGTTTCCACAGGATCATCTTTCTCTTCTTTCTTAATTTCTTGCAGTTCTTGAAATTTGTTGATAAGTGTTTGAATTTCTTCTCTAAGGTGGAAAAGGAAAAGATGACACTTTACTTGCCCCTGTGTGATGAAGGCCATTGCACGGTAGGATGGACAGACTGTGTTTAGACAGACAGACGTTGCACGGCCTGCACAGAGCCGGTGAGGCCACGTCTCCCTGAGCGATGGGGGCCCTTAGCTGGGACCTGACTGCACCAAAGACCCTGCTGCAGAACGGCACTTTCTCTTGCATCTCCCCGCCTGGATGCCCCACAAGGGCAGGGCTGAGGACCCGCAAGGCCCAGTACCCTTCCTTAAATGGTGTAAGAACTCAAAAAAAAAAAAAAAAATTTACTGCATGAATGACAAATAAGCAGATGTCACTGGGATTTTTAATAAATAATATGAATGGAAGGCATTATAATTTATGTCCTTATTACAGATACTGAAAGCAAAGTAAAAATAACTCATCTCTGCATACTTGCCCTTTCTGATTTACTTTCATTCCAGCTAGTCACATTTCTCCTGAAAATGAAATGTTCTATTCATTCCAGTAATCTGTGTCTTACTAATTATTCTGAATGCTAAATATTTCTGCTTGAATTTCTGATCTAGTTTTTGATGCATTTTTAAAAATTAAGATAAAATTCATAACATAACATATACTATTTTAGTGTATAATTCAGTGGTTTTTAGTATTATCTAATTCTAGAACATTTCTTTCTTTTTTTTTTTTTTTAGACAGAGTCTATCTGTCACCAGAGCTGGAGTGCCGTGGCATCAGCCTAGCTCACTACAACCTCAAACTCCTGGGCTCAAGCAATCCTCCTGCCTCAGCCTCCCAAGTAGCTGGGACTATAGGTGTGTACCACCATGCCTGGCTAATTTTTAAAATTTTTTGTAGAGACGGGGTCTCACTCTTGTTTGGGCTGGTCTGGAACTCCTGACTTCAAGTGATCCTCCTGTCTTGGCCTCCCAAAGTGCTAGGATTATGGGCATGAGCCACTGAGCCTGGCCTAATTCCAGAACATTTCTATCACTCCAAAAGGCAACCTTATACCTGTTAGTAGTCACTCCCCATTCTCCCTCCTTGAAACCCTAGCAACAGCACTCTGCTTTCTGTCTCTATGCATGTGCCTATTCTGGACATTTCATATAAATGAAAATATACATTATGTGGCCTTTTGTGTCTGGCTTCTCTCACTGTGCATGTTTTCGAAGTTCATCTGCATTGCAGTGTGTCAGTGCTCCCTTCCTTGTTATTCCTTTGTATGGACAGACCTGCTCGTTTATCTATTCATCAGCAGAGGGACACAGGGGTGGTTCCATCTCCTGGCTCTTGTTAACAGCGCCATTATGGAGGAGCGTGGGAGGTGTCCCCTGAAGAGGTAACCTGGTCTTCCTGACCAGAGCCCTGCACAGAGGTGTGAATGGTGGCTGTTCAGATATGGCGCGGGCGGCTAAGTGGAGCAGAGGGCAGGCGAGGGGCTGGCCATGTGCCGAACAGGCAAATGCAGGCCTAATTGTGAAGAGCCTTTTTCCAGAGTTGGGTTCTCACTCTGAAGGTCAGAGAAAACCACTGAAAGATTTTAGGAAGAGGAGTGTGACCTCCATGAAAATCACTCTGGAAGTGACGCTGAGAGCAGGGGTGTGGGAGGGGCAGCACATGGCAGCAGGAAAAGTCCGGAACGTGCAATTCTCTTCAGAACTTGTCACTTACCTCAAAGCCTCCTCTCGTTCTCTTCGCTCCTTCTTGTCTTCCCTTGCATTTTCTAGCTCCTTCTCCAAGTCAGCCTTCGTCTGCAGCAGCTGCTTCACTTCCAGCCTGAGTACACAGAACCAGGGACATTGTAGTGTTCACTAAAGCAAAAGGTTGTCACACAGCAGGAAGATGCTGCAGGAAAATAATGTCGCTCCACTCCCTTCCTTAGGACCGTAGACGACGGGGCAGAAGGATCAAGAACAGCCCTTATTTCTAATCACATGGAGCCAAGAACAGAGCTGAGGGTCCTGACCCCCACTTACTGAGCACCTACTGTGTGCGAGGGACCAGCAGGTGCCGGGGACTGACGGGAGTAAAACCAGCTGAGGTCCTGCCCTCTCGGGCCCCACAGTCTGAGCAAGGGACACCAATGCAGCAGTCACACAACTCAGCACATAGCTCACACCTGCCATGTGTGTGCTGGAGGTGAGTGCAGGGTCTGAGCACAGAAGGGACTTGTGCTGGCCTAGACTGTGGTGCTGCCTGCACCAAGCCTGAGGACAGGGCACCCTACCCAGGCACCTCCAGCTGGACACCCCCTCATGGGTTTTCTCAAGTCCCATGCGTGGCCCAGTGGCCACAAACTCACGTTAGAGGAGACCTCCGTCTGAACCTCAGATCCACTGTTTACTGCCTGTGTGACCTAACTTTTCAAGGTCCTCCTTAATCTTCACATTAAATGAGGTAAAACTCCTTGAGTGTTTAGCAGAGTGTCCGTCACATAGTAAGGGCTCAATAAAGGGTAGCTATTGTCATGTCACTTGATAGCATAACAGATAATTCCAGAAGTATTTACCTTTCAATATGACTAGCTTAATTATAAAACCTTATCATGAAATACTGATTTTTACGAAGAACCTATCAAGCTACACACAAGCACCATAAGACTTTGATTGAGGTGAGACACAGTGGAGTGTGGAGGAATCTGCCTCTGCTGGAAAAAGAAGGTGGCAGGACTTAGCAGGCTGAGAGCATTGCAGAATCCTCTCAGCCCTGGCATGCACGCAGGCCACCTAGGATCTCACTAGGTGCAGAGTGTGGGTCAGAGGGCCTGGGCTGGGGCCTGAGATCCTGCATTTCCAACCTGCTGCCAGGTGACACTGATGCTACCGGCTTCACAGAACACTCTGAGTAGCAAGTCACTGCAGTTCTTGCAAACCAGAGAGAGAAAAACATCATCTCAGTCATCTCAGAAGAGGGTGGGGGTTGGCTTCCTCATGACAGAGCTAGAGAACTAGAGAAGCCACAGCAAACAGCAGGGAGGCAGGAGCCAGGCCGAATTTTAAGTGGGCTACAGATTATGAAACCAAAGAACACAAAGTGAGGCTTGGCCTTTCCAACTCTTAGGGTTGCACTGAATACTTTACAGCATTTATGTCTTATTTGATATATAGATCATATATCAAATATCATATACTACTGAATTTTAAAACCACTCTGCATAAGATCTAATTAACTTTGCACAAATCAATGAAAATAAGTTCCTCTGTAACAAACAATTGGAAGATCCCTCTGGAATTCTGTGTAGAGATTTAAATGGTGCTGCCGCCCATACTTAGGATGAAGTATGGTCAGTTAGTGTCTTTTTATCACTAAAACTGCCTTTATTTCACACCTAAAATGTAAGAAGTTTTAGAACTGTATAAAAATATTCATGTAATAACTATTATGAGCTGAACATTTCCCCAAATTCACAGCAGTGTAACCCTAGCAACGGTATACATGGGGAACGGGGGTGTGGGCTGGGCCCCAGGAGCACCTACTCTCTCTCCAGCAGCTGCCTCTGCAGGGCATTCCGCTCTCCCTTCAGGTTTCTCACGGCCCCTCGGAGATGCTCCTGGTCCTCCTGGCGGTCCCGGTCCCCTCGTGGCTGTCTGTGCACCATGGAGCTCGATGCAGGACGAGCCAGTGGATTAGATTTGGCCAGGTCTGAGGCGTCTGATTTTGAACTCTCCATTGAACTGATTTTCTGGGGCAACACAGGCACTGGTTAGATGTCATTGCTCATTTTTACTTTCCATTTATGAAACCCAGAAAGAGACAATAAACAAAAGGGAATCGAGTCTGCCACAGGGGCACAGGAAATGCCTAGGTAGGTGACCAAGGTGACTGGCAGATGCCAGCCGAGGCAAATCTACTGGGACAGCAACTGCCCAGCACAGCTCTCTGGGATCAGAAGAGGGAGCGTGCAGACCCCCGCCAGGGCAGGGGAGCCAAGATAAATCGGAGAAAGGAGGGCGTGAGGGGAATTCAAAAGCTACCTTGCTTTGTGCTCACTCACCCTACTTCCCTGGAAGGTCTGAAACCTTCAACCTTTATGTTTTCAATCTCAAATGCTATTCCAGTTTTGCCAGCAAAGGGACCTGAGCCCCCAGTGTCCCCTGCCACCCCCAGTGCTCTCGGCTGAGCCATGCTTCCCCAATGGACTCTGAGCCACCTCTGCATTCTTTCATTTCCTAACAAGGTTTATTTTTAAAATACCAACTATTTATAACAACTTAAGTTTTCTACTTGATAAATATGTAAAATTATTTTTAAAAAACATTTTCTCCTCTAGGTTTACTCTGCTTAGCCCAACAATAGAGACAGCTCTAACTTCATATTTAAAATATAAAGCTGTTAACATTTCTGGCCCATCCCAATAGAATCAGATTGATTCCTAGTTTGCGAATTCACATGGAGGATATAAGGAAATGTTAATTTCCCAAATTTTCTGGCTGGCAAAGTGTGATGAACAGTTTTCTGCAAATTCATATATTAGACGAGCGGTGAGGAAAACAGGCTGGTGAATGACTGGCAGTGGAAAGCCCATAATATGTATGTGCCAGGCTGGGCTGCTGAAGGCTTTAGGGTCACATGTATTCATTGAGGCCACACAAAAGCCCAAAGATGGTGTGCTGCGGGCGTGTGGCTTCGCCATCAGGAAGATGAGGGCTGAGAGATACACCTTCAGGCCTTGTCTAGACCTGGGAAGTCCACTCTGCTGTTTGCACGTTGTGCCGCCTGGGGGGACAGCCGTGGTTTACATGCTCAGTGCGAGCCATCTCACTCTCTAAGTCTGTGCCCCTGCGGCACAGGACACGCTGCCCTGAACGGCAGGTTGCTGCTGAGATGCCACCCACCTTTTCCAACTCCGAAATGCGCCTCAGCAGCCTGGGCTTGCTCCACTCCACGTAACCTGCTGGAAGTGACAGGTTTTGGAAGGACCCTCCCAACGGGCACTTAAGCCCTGACCACCCACCTCACGCAGGGCCTGACGGCTTCCCGTCCACAGGCCGGAGCAGCTTTAGAGCCGAGCCACAAGACCCGCCTAGGTAGATTCTTGCTTTCCAAGGGGTTTCCTCAACACGGCAACTTCTCCGTACCCTTTGCTGTAAAGAGTTATCAGTACTAACAGTCTCCAAGTGTCTTAGCGTGACATTCTTTCCTAATTCTGTCCCAGTGAGGCTTTGACCGCACCAGTCCATTAAGGTTGTTCTTATCAACGTCACCAATGACTTCACTTGGCCAAATCCAAAGCTCAGCGCTCAATCCTCACACTCCCACGGGCACGGTTGCCTGCCTTTCTCCCTTCGTTTGTATCCAGGCTTCCATACGCCTGGCTCTCCGGGCCACCTCAATGCCAGCCTCCACCTTTACACACCCTACCCTGGCCCGCCCCTCGCCTCACGCACACTTGCCAGGTGGCCCCACTGGTCTCACCCATGTGCTGCAAGCTGCATGCTCTGTGTCTAGCCCAGGCCTCTGCCCGGAACCCCAGACACATCCACTGCCAGGCCCGCGCCCCACCACTTGGACACCACTGGCCTCTTTCCCCACACCTGCTCCTCTGCCTTCCCCGCCTCAGGAAATGGCAGCTCTGTCATTTCAGTTGCTCACACCTGGAGCCCAACTCCTCCCTCTCTCATAGGCTATACCCAACCACCGAATTTCCTGTAAGCCACACCTTCAAAGTGTACCCAGAACCCAACCCCTCTCACCACTTCTGCTACCACCCTGGCCCAGGCCAGCAGATCCCTCACTAGGGCAAGAGCAGAGGTCTCTGCCTGCCAACATCCCCCTTTTGCACACAGTCCTCTCCCAGCACTGAAGCCGGGGGCCTTGGGAAGCAGAGCAGGCTCCTCAGTCCTCTCTATGACCCTCCCATGGCACCTGCCCCAACAAGCCTTCAGGCCACTACACTCCACTACACTCCATCGCCAACTGCTCTCCCGGCACCCAGGGCCTCTGTGGTCACTGCTCCCCGCCTGGGTACTGCCCCCAGCTGACTGCATGGCTGGCCCTCTCCCCTTCCAGGCCATGCTCAGCAGTTACTGTCTTGGTCGGGCCTTCCTTGTGACCCTGTGTGCAGCTGCACACCACTGCCCCCAGCCCCCAAACCTGCTGTCTCCCTCCCCTCCTTCACCTTTCTCCACAGCACCCATCACCGCCTGACATGGATTCCACTCAGTAACTCCTCCCCCACCACAGCATCTCCACGAGGGATGTCTGCATGCTTTCCTTCACGACTCTAACACTGGGGCCTGGACACTGCGTGGCTCGCAGTAAGGTCCTTATGGCTAAAAGAAGGAAGGGCTGCTCACAAAGCACGTGTCAGGCCAGGGTCTGCCCTGTGGCAGCCACCCTGTGTCTTCCCTCAGAGAACAAGAGACGTGACCTCTCTCCTCACATCTCCCTCCTCGAGTGGTGTTGGGGAAGATACCCTTTATCTTGGAGACGGTGGGAGAGTTGCTCAGCACACGGTCCAGGTCTTCCTTCAGGGTCTGGTTCTCCTCTGTCAGCTCCTGGACACTCCGAGACAAGTTCAGGAGAGTGTTGCTCATCTTCTTCTGCCTCTTAATGCCCACCTTCTTCTCCCCCGCAGGCCTAGGAACGGCCAAAGCAAGGGTCTAAGGTTTGAATTTCTAAACTGGTTTAATAAATGTTTTCAATGGGGGGTAGGCAAATTAAAGTTTGTTTCTGCCTGGTCTGTGAGATCAGCATGGTTTTTGAAGGTGAATATTTGCAATCAAATAAGTAACAATAACCTTGAACTTCATATAAGCAAAATGTTAACCCCTAAGATAGAATTCCATTCTTATCGTCAGTAAACCTGTATAACACAATATTGTATTCAATTATTAGCATTATATTTTAAATGTCATCACTAAAAATTCTGTGGAAACCTATTTTCTCTCTTGTTACACCAAGTAGCTGTATAATGGCTTTGATTTTGATTCTTATCCCACAAAGTCTAAAATATGGTCGATCTTCTTTATTTGTAGAGTCCATATTTCCAAATTTGTTTACTAGCTAAAATTGATCTATAACCCCAAAATCAATAGTCATGGGGCTTTCATGGGCATTCACACACACGCACAGAGAGAGGAGAAAATGAGAGTTGCTGACTTGCACGTTCCCAGCTGAGGCTGAATGAGGAGATGCTCATGCTGTGAACAAGTGTCCTTTTTGCAGTCTACTTAGTGCTACATCTTTTACATTTTTGGCTTTTTATTGGTGACTTTGCCATTTAATACAGCCTGGAACCACAATGCCGAGTCTGTCTAGCACCTCTAAGCTCTAAAAGGCTGTGATGTGCCTTACAGAAAACATACGTGTGTTAGACAAACTTTGTCTAGGCAGGAATTATAGAGCTGCCATGAGTTCAATCTTAAGGAATCCACAGTTTATGATAAATAAGGTGTCTTTAAACAGAAACACAAATAAAACAGGTTATTATTGATCAGTTGATAAAATGTTGTGACTAGAGGCTCAAAGGAAGTGAACCCTGTAATTCCCCTAGGAGCACTGGTTTAGTGTTTGCTAATTTGATGTTCACGGAAACTTTAAAGACTATCACCATGGGGAATAATGACGATCAACTGTATTTATTATCTGGCCCTTTACAGAAAGTTTTCCAACCACTGTTTTAAACCACTAGGGATAAAAAAAAAAGCGAAAGAGACAGAGAAAACCATTCCTGGCACAGTGTAAACACTTCATAGATGTTAGAAGTTTACTGTAGAGGTCAGTGACATGGCCCAATCTATAAGGGATCACCCTTCCAGAATTTGTTGAAAGCCTAGTTAGTATCACATCATTTGGAAAAGGAATATGGGAAATCTACAAAATAAGGAGAACCCTGACATCTCTAATAAACTTACTTGGGAAAACTTTAAGTGACAAAATAAACTCGTACTTGGATTAAGTGTCTTCCTAATAAGGCAGATATGCTTTGACAAACAGAATTTTCTAATTCTAACCTGGAAGATGCTATATAGAATATACAATTAATGCATGGGGCACCTGAACACATGTCAGCTGTCAACAAGTGGTAGTTATAAGGGAACCCCTGTAAACACCAAGCAGAAACGTATCAACTCAAACCATTACTAAGACAGGTGTAGTGTTGGCACTGCTGCAAAGTTAGGGCAGCGAGTGCCATTTCCCTGTGATGACTACACTGCGTTTAGAGTAGCTCCCACAATATGCAGACAACACACGAGACCTGGCTCCCAAACAGATCATCATACTTCTTTCCTGTAGTGTCAGAACTTGCCAAGAGAGTCTGGAGACGATGAATCTGTAAATATCAAATTACAGTGCATTAAAAACATAGAACGAGCATGAAGACCTTCCTCTGAAAAATCTGTAATCAGATTCCTGATTACTGTCTAGCGGTAGGAAGTAAAAACTAAGTTTCTGTGATTTATTTTCAAGTCAAGCTGAAAGAGGAGAATAGACTCCCAAGAGTACAGCCCCCAGACTGCTGCCTGGCCTCAGCCCATCACCCCGGCCACGAGCAGACTCTCCCCCCACCCAACTCCATCCCGCCCTTGCCCACTGCACCTCTGAGGGAAAACACACCTCCTCGTAGTATGTCTCCATGGCGATCCTCATCTCTTCCAAGTTGGTGGTCTTCATATCAGTCTGGAGTTTGCTGAAAACCCAAGTTCAGAGTTAACGTGGCAGTGCCCGCATTCCCAGGGGACAAAGTAAGCAGAACAGAGTTTCCCAGAACATTCTGAGAAGGACTGGCTTTGGAAGAGAACCAGGATGGGCAGGAAAAACCCTGAGCTGCCCCTCAACTGCTTTGTGGCCTTGAACAGATGAGTTGTCTCAAGGTTGACGTGAGAATTCCTCACACAGAAGTGTCCCTTCTGTGTCAGACCAGCCACTTCCCAAGGTGAGAAAACAGACTCCCTAGAGGTATTCTTCCCTAAATATGGTGCTGTCTTTAAAGACCGGATTAATGGTGAAGAAAAACCTCAGAACTGAGAGCACAGACCACCTTTGGGGCAGGTGGGGAAAGTAACTAGCTTTGTGAAGAAAAGAGAATCATTTTTCCCCTTGAGTTGTCAGCGCTGTCATCTGCTCTCAACACAGGGCACACTTCAGATAAAAGGCATCAACACAGAGGTGAAAGTAAAGTCACAGTTCAGCACTGAAACGCAGAAGAAATCAGCAAATCATCACATGTATTTTAAGTTGACAAAATTCAGCAAGAAACAAACGAGGGGGGAAACTATTACAGTGTGAGTAGGAGACTTGAGGCAAGAGACGAGTTGCCTCAGTTTTTCTTAAATAAACCTAAGCGCAGTGGAGAAAGACTCTCCCCTCACACTAAAGAGACAGATAAAGAAATGTTAGGAGCCATACCAAAACCAGCACAAGGACGGCACGTGACTGAGAGGCATAAAAAATTCATCCTGGAAATAAAAAGTGGTCCACAGAACACTAAGGAGAGAAAGCACTCTTCACTATAACAAGAAGTTAAAGGGAAATGCTATTCCTTAATGAAATTTGGAGGGAGTGCTAATAATACCAAAAAAAAAAAAAAAAATTGCAGCTCTATTGACCTCCATTTTGAGGGTGGGAATGGGGACAGGGACGGGTCTGGAGGGAGGGCAGTGGGGCAGGGAGCGGGCGCGGCCGTACCTGATGGTGGTGTCCTTCTCCTTGCACTGCTGCTCCAGCTTCAGAATCCTCTGCTTCAGCCCATTAACGACCTACCAAGAGAGCACTGGGTCCAGTCTGGCCGTTTCCAAAGTCTGCAGTCTCCCCGAGACTCAGCTGCCCAGGTCCCTGGGCCAGGCTGGCTGTCCCCTGCAGGTGACTGGCAGCCTCTGCACGTCTTCCCTGCCGAGCACCATCCCCTCTTGCAGACCACAGGCTCAGTGGGGAGAGATGGGCTCCCGCCGTCCTGCCCACTCACTGCGTGGTGCTGAGTGGGTGACCAAGGGGGCACAATGCCCTGCTAGTACAGGAGGCAGGGCCTTCCCCTGAGTACAGCACATGCCTGGGAGGAGCAGGATGCACCCTCAAGTATTTAAATAAAGGAGGCCACCATGGTCACTAGGTGGACAAACCACTACCCCTAGCTCCCCAGGGCAACTCAGTGCTCAGTCTTCCTGTGGAGCGAGCAGGGCTGATGAGGACAGTGGCCTGGGAGGGTCCCAATGAGACCCTGTACCTCCACCTGGGGGAGGAAGAACAGCTCCACTGGTCTCGTCACTTTCTTTTCTGTGTATGTCTCATTTGAGGAGAGAACACCCTTATATTCCTTAGAGAACATGCTTTTTCTTTTGAATAGACAACTTTTTATATAACTGGATTTTAAAGTAGCCTTAAATTATGTTAGTAATACATATTTTCCTTAAAAAAAAAAATTAGGCCATTATAGACAAGGCTAAAATACTCTGACCCTGCCACTCCCCTCCTCACCCAGCTAAACCCTGTCATCAACACAGCGTGCCCCATCCCACCCTTATCATGCGCACGTCTGTGCGTGTGCCTTTGGAACTAGGGCTTGCTATTTACACAAACGGGACTCTACCACATGTGACACTCGACAGCCCTCCTGGTGATCCAGCCCTGCAGTCCCCACGGCATGACACACCACGGCGTCTCTGTTCTCCTACTGACGGACACTCAAGTTGTAACCACTTTTGTTGTTATAATCAATCCTTCAGTAGAAATCCTTGGCTAGGCCTTCCTGTGCACGTATGCACATGTTTTTCTTTCTTTCTCTCTCTTTTTTTTTTTTTTTAACTAACTGCCTAAAGCATAGGATGCAAATGTTTCTTGAGAGCAGATAATAACTAGGAGAAACGTTTGATCACAGGGCACAGCCACTGGGAAGGACAATTTGCTGTGGGTACTAAAATGAATACTGCACATACCCTATGATCTAGAATTTCTACTTTTAATAAACTTCAATAAAACACACACACAGCATCAGAACAAAAGTACAGAGCCCTTTCTCTATAAAAGTACCCATTATTTACAGAATTCTATCTCACCCAAATTAATCAAGTAGACATTTCTGAAAATAGCTGTACTGTTGTATATTGTTTTAAAAAATTCTTTTACAAAAATGTTTTGAGATAGCTATATTCCACTTTGAATGATCTCTCCTCAGTTTTCTCAATTTATGGGCAGCTATAAATATCCTGTGCAAATAGTTTTCTGTATTGGATTATTTTCTTGAGACACTGTCCTAAAAAGAGCAGTATTAGATAACAGTAGGTGCAATTTTAAGTATCATTGTCTTGCCCAGTCATACTGTTAATAACTTAAAATGCAATGTCTAAATTCTGAGCATACATTTTCTCAGCCCTGCCAATATTGGTTTTGATTGTGTTAATTTTGCTACTTTAAGGTGTGGGATTTTACTCATAGTAATTTAAAATAATTTCCTGGCCAGCTGTGGCAACATAGCAAGATCCCATCTCTACAAAATAAATTCTTTAATAACTTGAGCCCAGGAGTTTGAGGTTGCAGTGAGCTATGATCATGTCACTGCACTCCAGCCTGGGTGACAGAGCGAGACCCTGTCTCAAAAGTAATAATAGTAATAAAATAAAATTAATTTATTCACTCAAGTATTTACTGCCAGTAAAATGCTAGGGACTGAGACAGACCCCACCCCCTCCTTCACAGACCTTGGTCATTAACTAGCAACCCAATCTCTTAACCTCAGGTTCTTGATTTTAAAAATAGGGATTGAAGTCCCTATTACAAAAAATCAAATGAGATAATGTACAGGTGGAAATTGAACAACTCTGCAATGTTCAGGATTTGCTATTATCCAAAAAATATTTTCTTGTGGAAACACATGGATTCCTTCACAAGCATTTAAGAATTTACTTTGTGCTGTTCTAGATACAGAATTAAGCTTTAATCATATATATTAAATACATACTGTTTATATAGTCTATATATTCTATTTTACAGCAGACTGCTGTTTTTTAGAGATTTATATAGCATTCTTGTATATTCTGAACAGAAAACTTTGTTGTCTTTTCAATAATCCTTCCCCCAGCCCAATACAGTGATTCCATCTTAGTCTTATGGGTTTTGATTATAAAATTTCATGTTATCAAATTCATTAATCACATCATTAATGTTATCTTATTCTTTGTATTCAATAATCTCAAAATTTTATCCCTTTGTTTTCTTCTGGCATTTCCCAAATGTACTTCCTTGACTCAGCTGAAGCCCACTGAGGTGCCTTTTCCTCCAACAGTTGTGGTTTATTGTCACATGCTAACCAGATGGCTCCATTTTCCATCATTTAGTTTGTTCAATTTGTTACATATTATTACATAGTATATGAGGGGTGGGGCATCTGTATCTACTTTAAAGGCTTCATTCTATTGGGTTTTGCTTCCCTATTTTTTTCCCCCGAATTATCTTTTATTTATATAAAAAGAACATATTTAGCAAAAGACACACTGAGAAGAGTTGCTGCGGCCCAGGAGACAAGGCAGGGAGCTTCTGAGCCCTGCTGGGGGAGGAGGCAGCTTGGGACAAGTGTGAGAAGTGCTGGGGAAGGGCTGGTGGTGGGGGCCACAGAAAGGAGAAGGTCCCAGTTGGGTCAACACTGTCAGCAGGTCATGGGTGGGACTTGCAGTGATCTTGCTGCTAACTCTTGGTGGGGACAGTTAGTGCTGTCGACTGAAGTGAGAGCCGCCCCCTGGTTCCTGGAGGGCACCCACCAAGGGACACAGGACAGGTGCTTCCCTGTTTTAAATTAGTATCACTTGTTAAGCACAATAACGTATTTTTTTTAGGTACGGTGGGGGAGTTGTCCATTTTTTCTACAGCGTTTGGTTTGGTCTCTGGGGTAAGCCTGCTGGCCCCCTGCTCCTCCTGACAACTCCTGAAGTGTCTTCCGGTAATCCCCACAGCACCAAGGAGAACAGTTTCGGGGAGTCCTGCACCCCTCCCTCCTCCTGCTACTCCTCTTGTGCCCATGGCTGTTCCTAGTAACTGGGCCTCAGTGGAAGGCTCTCTTCCTGCTGGAGACTATACTCACCCAACCAGTATCAGGCCTTTTTTCTGCCAGAGTCCGAACAAAATCCGAGCCCTGCGGTAAGCAGATTGAGATGTGAAGACGGCGTTCGGTTTGGCTTCCCCCGCCAGTCGGCTGTCTGCAGGCAGGAGCCCACCACGAAGGGCCTGGGACTTACTCGACTGGGATCCAAGAGCTGCTCTATCTGCCGATCCTTCCTGCTATTTTCCTCTTCTAAGCGCCGAAGCTTTGTCCTCATCAGATCCACATTGTTTTTCTGCATGTGTAATGACTGGAGAAAAGAAGTACCACGCACGTGCACACCCGTGCACACACAATGCACACACAAACACCAGGGGAAACACTCGGTTGGAGAAGAATTTTAAAAGCTGCCTGGTTCCCACGCAAGGCACTGTGTGTGGCAGTGGGGAAAGGGCAGGGCCACCTGGACATCACAGGGAGGGGCACTGAAGGACCCTCCTGGCATTTAGTGGGTGGGGACCAGAGGAGGCAAAATTCCCTGGATGTGCAGGAAAATCCCAAGGAACTAAGAATTCTCCCACCCAAAATGCCAACAGCATCCTCACCGAGAAACATGGCTCTAGAGAATGTACCAACCAATCAACGCTGTGAACACTGGCTCTGGAAATCGCCAGTGTCACATGTTCTCCTCCGTGACCACAGAAGAAAGCCTGTTTTTGTCACACCACACATCACTACAGCTCATCAAAGGCTAATATTTATTTCAAATGCTGATCCTCCACTAAGGCTCCACTGGAGACCAGTGTTCCCAATCTTCATCGGTGGATGAATTTGTCACCAATCTGTGGTGAGTTATAGGGGAAAAAAAGACTGTGTAGTCAATTTTTCACAAAATTAAGTTTATTCAATTTCTGTAACTATTTTGAAATTATGTCCTTTCTATTTCAGACTTACATGGTTTTTTTATAAAACGGTGATGGTAGGGTGTTTTTAATTTTTGGTTTTAATGTCTTCACTTGAAAAAACTTTTTACTAGTCTGTGAAACCCAAAAACCTGAAAAGCAAGAGGTTAAAAGCCTAGGTCAAGCTGTGCCGCAGCTCGCTGGCTTCCAGCATCACCCACATTGGAACTGGCTGGTTCTCTTGTGAACGGCCTTCTCCTTTAAAGGAATTTGTGGCCTCTGAAGAGAGACTACATGCCTGAGCAAAACCAGTCGCCACCACCAGAAACAATCCAAGTGCAGGTTCACGAGTGGTGGCTTGGCGCACCAGTCCGCGGCCACAGCGGGCAGGACTGCGTCCAGGATCGCTACAGACAGACCTACGGGTTCGAGCGGCATGATGAACAACTGGTGCTCAATGAGTGTTCACTGAATGAATTGGTTAATGTGCAGCCACTGAGGAAGACAGGAAATCTAATAACGGGAATTCTACTCCCAGATGTATGAGGCAGATTCGCCTTTCCCTATTCCTGCTGTTAGCAGAGCTGAAAACCTGGGGCATGTGTGTAACGCAGACACGGGGGACTCTGACAGGCAGCAAGAAGGAGACAGGCTGGGGAGTGGGGCCGGGACCGAAGCAGGGAGCGCCTTCAGTTTCTTTTTTGCCTCATCTGGACTGGGTGCTGGAGAAACAACAACCTGGAAAGCCAAGGCACAGAGGCCCCGAAGGCCCCAAGAATCAGCTCTTCTCTCTAGCAGAAGGACCGGGAAAGGGGCAGAAAACTTACAGCCAGTAACTGCTCTACCTGGGGCAAAACCCCAGAAATCACTGTGGTCACCCTGCCAGCCACGGCTGGGTGGGGAGCCTAGATGCTCTCCCTTCCCAGGCTGCATCCAGGTGCCCTCCTGATCCGCGCTGTGATGGCTCAGAGGAGGCCTAGTGCGGAGTTGGGACTTCCATCATGGAAGGCCGCATAGGGAGCTACGAGGGGTCCTTCTCTCCCAGCCTGGGTGGTACCAGCAAATGGTTAGTGGGAGCCCGAACTCTCACCCCTCCCTGCAGTAACGAGAAGCCCTCCCCATGTGGGTATCAGTGAAGGCTGAGTGGGAGCTGGATCTCCACCCCATCTGGTAGGAAGCAGGTGGTACCTCCACGTCACCCACCAGAGCAGTGTCAGAGGAGGTCTGCTAAAACAAGAGATACTAACTGGTTTTTGAAGTCTCAAAACATAATTCTCAAAATGCCCAGGTTTCAACTGCAATCACTTGTCAAGCACCAAGACTATTTCAACCTGAATGAAAACAAAACAATCAACACATGCCAACGCTGAAATGGCAGATGTTAGAACAATCTACAAAGATTGAAAGCAGCCACCAGAAAAATGCTTCGGTGACCAGTTATGGACACACTTAAAACAAATGGAAAACTAGAAAGTCTCAGCAACAAAATTGTAGATATAAAGAACCAAATGGAAATTACAGAACTGAAAAATAACTAAAATAAAATACTCAGTGACAGGCTCAACAGCAGAGCGTAAAAGGACAAAGGAAAGAATCACAAACCTGAAGACAGAGCAGCGGAAATTACCCAATCGGAATGCGAGAAAATAAACAGGAAACCGGACAGAGCCTCGGGGACCTGGGCTGCTACAAAAAAAAGAGGCTGAGAAAGATTTTAAGAAAGAATGACTGAAAATTTCCCAAATTTGACAAAAGACAAACCTACAGATTCAAGAAGCTCAGAAAATCCCAAACAGGATAACCCCCCCAAAAACCCACATTAAGACACATCATAGTCAAACTTCCAAAATAAGAGAAATAAAAAACACTGAAGCAGTGAGAGAGAAACAACACCTAACTTATCTAAATGGGAAAAACAATTTGAATGATGCCAAATCTCTCACAAGAAACCAGGGAGGCCAGGAAGAAGTAAAAAAACATTTTTCAAGTGATGAAAGAAAAGAACTATCAATCAGTGGTGAAGGAGGAAATGTCTTCTTTTCTTCCCAGATGAAGAAAAACTAAGAGAATTTGTCACCAGCAGATCTACTCTATCTAAAAGACTGGCTAAGGGGAGTTCTCTCAACAGAAAGGAAATGATAAAAGGAATCTTGGAACATAAGGAAGGAAGACAGAACAATGGAAAAAATATGGGTTAAATACAACACACTTTCCTTCTCCTCTTGAGTTTTCTATATTATTAATTTTCTAAAATGTTTTTTTTAGAAATAGGGTCTCTCTCGTCACCCAGGCTAGAGTGCAGTGACATGATCATAGCTCAATGTAACCTCCAACTCCTGGGCTCAAGTGATCCTCCTGCATCAGCCTCCCGAGTAACTGGGACTACAGATGTGTGCCACCACATTCGGCTTATTTTTTTTCATTTTTTATAGAGACAGGGTCTTGCTATGTTGGCCAGGCTGGTCTTGAACTCCTGGCCTCAAGTGATTCTCCTGACTTGGCCTCTCAAACTGCTGGGATTACAGGTGTAAGCCACTGCACCAGGCTGAGTATTCTAAATTATATTTGACAGTTGAAGCAAAAAATTATACAACTGTCTGATGTGGTTCTCAGTATATATAGAGGAAAAATTTAAAGGAATTATGTGTGAGTTAAGGAGGGTGAAGGCCATAAAGCGAGGTGAAGTTTCTATTCACTCAAACTGTAAGATGTCAATATCAGTAACTGTGATGAGTGTATGTCTGTGTGTGTATATATACATACGTATATAAAATGGAATACCTACAGCAACCACTAAATAGGTTATAAAAAGGAGGTGCACTCAAAAACACTTCAGAGAAATCAAAATGAAACTCTAAAAAATGTTCAAGTAACCTACAGGGAGACAAAAAAATGAATACAGAGAAATGCATACAGACAGAATAGAAAACAAAAAATAAAATGGGGGACTTTAATTCATAAATAATTATAGTATATGTAAATGATCTAAACAAACCAATTAAAAGAGATTGGTGGCTGGTGCAGTGGCTCACACCTGTAATCCTAGCACTCTGGGAGGCCAAGGTGGGAGGATCATTTGAGCTCAGAAGTTTGAGGTTGCCGTGAGCTGTGATGACACCATTGCACTCTAGCCTGGGCGACAGAGTGAGATCCTGTTTCAAAAAAAACAAAAAACCCCACCCTTCTCTCAATAATTGATAAAACAGCTAGATAGAAAATCAGCAAGGATACAGAAGAGCTCAACAACACCATCAACCAACAGTATCTAACTGATATTTAGGGAACATTACACCTAACAATAACAAAATACACATTCCTTTCTTTCTTTAAGTCAAGGGCTATGTTGTGTGAAAAACACATACTGTATGACTCCAAAGGTCACATACTGTATGACTCCATTTACACAACATCAAAATGCCAAAATTATAGAGACAGAGAACGGATTTATGGTAGCTAGGGGTTGGAATGGCGAGAAGGGAAGGGGTACATGCAGCTAGAAAGGGGCAGCACCAGGGACATCTCTGTGGCACCTTGACATGGCGGTGCTGATGTGAGTCTAAACATGTGGTGACACTGAACCACGCCATATCGTACCAACGGCGATTTTCTGGTTTTGATAGTACACTACAGTTAGGAAGACATACCCACTGGGGAAAACTGGGTGGAGGGTCTAAGGGACCTCTCCATACTGTCTTTGCAGCTTCCTGGGAATCTATAATTATTTCAAATAAGTTTTTGAAAAATGGCCAATACTTACTGATCTCCTGCAGTATATTAGGTATTTTACTGAAGCACATTCATGGATTATTTTATTGAATCCTCACAATAACCTTATGAAATTAGTATTATTATTATCCCCATTTTTTAATAGGAAACTGGAGGCATTGCTTGCCACAGAAAAACCACTTTGATGCTCAAAATCCCAGAGCAACAGAGTACTAAAATCAAAAGTCTCTCATTTCTGAATTTAGAAGTCTAGGCTGATTTTACCCAGAAATCCATGATGGTAAATTTAAATATAAGTCAGTATCATTTTACCCAGAGACCCATTTCTAGCCCCAAGAAGATTCCTTCCAAAAGTACTACTGTGGTGATTATTCAGAGTTTCAGGGACTCCCAAAGTTCAGTTAGTACAGTCTTCTAACCAAAATGAGAATTCGCCCTACAACATCCCTGACAGTCGCTGAAACCTCTAAAGACAGGGAGTACTTATTGCTCGGGCAGCACCGTCCCGTTAGACAGCCTCGTGGTTTGCGTGTTCTTCTCATACAACCTAAAACCTGAGTGTTTGCTCCGGACCAATAGAAGACTTTGTCTTTTTCACGATGGCCTATACCAGGTCCTCCTTGTGTTTCCCCAGGCTCCTCAGGTGAGGTGGCTTCCCTCGTCATGCTCTGGGCACACTGGCTGCCAATGCCCTGCTTAACCCCCCAGGGGTCCAGACTGAACACAGTCCTTCAGATGCAGCTCAACAGTGGGGACAGCAGGTCTATAAACAGACTCAATTATGGAAGGAAATAAAGCCAGAAAATTTCTCCAGGGCACAAAAACATATTAAAAACCAGTGTGATGATAGTGATGGTAGTGGTGATGATGATGTATTTCAATGCAGTTTATACTGAGTGACTGGAAACAGCAGGAGGATGATGATGACGACATCTTTCAGTGCAATTCACACTTTAGTGAATGGGAGAGGGTAGGGGACAATAAAGAGTCTTGGCCTTCGGAGGCAGATGACCTCGAATTTTGTTTCTGCTACTGGTTCACCTTGGACAGAAAACTAACTTCTCTGAGTCTCAAGTTCATACCAGATGATGTTGTAACAAATGGCCCTGCCTATCTCATAGAGCTTCTGTAGAGACTAACTGAGACAGGGCATGTGAGATGTCTTGATAACACTAAAGAATTACATGAATGGAAGGTTACTGTGATAATAACATCAAATGACCTTATCATAATGCCAGCCCTCACGATGCAAAGGGACTCTGAAGTTAATTTAGTCCTTACCCAGTCTTCTCCTTCCCACCACAGAAGTAGAGCACAGGTAGAATGTAAACCTTATTGCCTTATTTGCAATTATTTATTGCAAATTATGTATTATTTAACCATAGTCGCCCAGCCTCTAAGCCATGGTGCCATGGTTCAAATTCAGGTGTGACTCTAAAGCCAGGTTCTTTCCACATGGAAAATCCCAGACACTGATTGTTTAATACATCATTATAGAAGGTTTTTGCCAGTTAAAATCAATAAAGAACAGATAGAAATACTACCTTCTTTAGCTCAATAATCTCGTCATACATATCTTCTTTCTCTTTGTAGACAGGAATCCCAGGGACATGACCTATAGGAAGATACACAGATCTCTTGAAAGATTATCTGAAAAGTAGAAGGAATTCTTGGCTCTACCTTAAGGATAACCTGGAAGTTATTAATAATAAAATTATCCCTTTAGAAAAAGAGAAAAATAAAAAAGCAGAAGAAAACTATTTCAATTTTTTTCTTTAAGAGACAGGGTCTAGCTTTGTCGCTCAGGCTGGAGTGCAGTGGTATGATCATAGGTCACTGCAGCCTCGGACTCCTGGGCTCAAGACATCCTCCTGCCTCAGCCTTCTGGAGAGCTGGGAATACAGATGCGAGCCACTATGCCTGGCTCATCTTCTTTTTCTTCTTTTTTCATTTTTTAAGAGACGGAGTCTCGCTATCTTTCCCAGGCTGGTCTCCAACTCCTGGCCTCAGCCATCTTCCTGCCTCAGCCTTCCTAGTAGCTTATTTCAGTGTTTTTAACCTGATCATGATACTTTCACAGAAAGCAAGGAAACCAAAAAATGGTAAAAATATACAAAGAGGAAGCAAAAGAAAAATAAAGATGTGAACAAGTTTAATTAAAGAAAAAGGATTAAAGAAGGGAGTCACACAAGTAGAACTGATATGTTTAGATTCTAAATAGCGAAAGAAACAAAAACTAGACAAAAAATGCACATAGCATCTCAATACCCATTCCAAAGTAAAAAAGTAGAGTTTTACTTTGGTTTATATGATAACTAATATCTAAATTTTAAAAATCTAAAATATTTAAGCCTAAAGTATAACTCCTAGCCAGTAAAAACAGTAAGGTAATCCACTCCTGGGGTACAGTGAGGTGGTTTTCAATGCATCCTGGAAGTTGTTCTTCCTTATGGAGGTCCCCAAGGAGAGGGAAGATGGGAAACACATGGAGAAGACTAGTGAGGATACAGAAACATAAAAACACTGATTCTTTTTGGAGAGATTGGGCTTTTTATTATTATTTGTAATTTTTATTTGTTTCTAATATTATTTATGCAATAAATTTAAATAAGACTCTAAGTTTAGGGAGGCAGGCACAACTGCAGCCTGGCGAGATGTCACTATCCACCCTAAGAAAGCTACTTTCTAGGAGGGCAGAATGGACTTTCACAAGTCACTGTCCTCAGGACATTCCAAAATGTCCTACTGATGGAGCTGTAAATGTACTTCATTTTTTGTACATGAAGCCAAAAAATCCCACTCTGACAAAGCATACCTCAAACCTAAAAGATCTTCCTTCCTGCTTTTCTTTAGTCATGACCTTGTCACCATCAACATGCTCACCATTGCTGGCAGATCGCCTGAGGTTTGACCTCTTCATTCTTAAAGCTTCTGTCAGATAGTCAGGAGTGCTGCTGGAGGGGTTGGTCCATGCATGCTCCAAGGTGAGGTTTGATTTCAGGGGTTGGGTCAGACTTCCTAGTTTGAATGTGCATGGATTTAATACAACAGGTACAAGCAAACAAAATGGAAGGTTTTTGTTTCTAATCAACCTTCCTGGGTTGAAGAAAGCTTAAGTCACCAGTAGATATCAGCAGTCTGTGTTGTGCTGATAAATATTTAGCAACCGGCTCTCAGAAATAAATCAATAAAGCTCTGATCTGTAGTCTTCGCCCATTGCCATGGTATAAATATTCCCACCATGTCCAATTTCAAGCTACCAGGTAGGGAACCCGAGACCTTCTGATTTCAAGATTATTCTTGTTTAAGCACCAAAGGAGGCAACAGCAGCTCCATCTTTCTCTGCTGCACCCCTTTAAATAAAGAGATCTATTCTGTAAAATTTTGATTCAGTCAAAAAGCCACACTTCAAGACCTACAAGGCCACAGGTTCCCCACCCTTTGTTTGAAACCGCATTTACACATGACATAAAAGTACAGTGCACATACTTGATGTCTTTTTTTTTTTTTTAAAGATAGGGTCTCGCTTTGTCACCCAGGTTGGAGTGCAGTGGCGTGATTGTAGCTCACTGCAGCCTCAAACTCCTGGGCTCAACCGCTTTTCCCATCTCAGTCTCTGGAGAAGCTGAGCATACAGGTGTGCACCACCATGTCTGGCTCAGGCAGTGTCTTTGAGAAGATTAAAGACAATGTAATTCAAACAATATTAAAAAGCTATCTCAAATCACCTCCCCCTCCGCAATTTCTAAAATTCTTCTCTCAAGCAGGAAGGGCCTCCGCTGGGGCAACCACATACCTTGTTTCGGAGTTCCCAGCCACAGCTTCTGTGGGGTTAAGGACATTCGACCACCCAGAGGCATGCTTGCTGCGGTCCTGAGGGACCTCCAGGATGACACTTTTCTTGGCTTAGAGTGATAGGGTGATTCTAAAAAGCCAATGTATGGTTTCAGAGTTATAAGACATCAATGCCCCTCAACACACATGCTTTAGAAAGACAAAAATGGTAAAACAAAATATTTACAAGGCTGTGATGGCTCCAGATAAACACATTCTGGCAAAAATGAAAAACTCAGTTATTTTACATACATTTCTTTTTTACCTTTTATTATAAAGAAGTAATGTAATGGGAAATTTAAAATAAAAAGGTGAATAATTCTATCAATATTATAATTCTACCAGTATGTAATTTCTCATCTAACTCTTTTCAGGTACACATATATTTTTCATAATCGCAGTGAAAATATAATTTTGAATCCTTTATATTTAACACTATAAATACTTTTTTACCTTGCTGCTTAGTGACAGCACTATTTAGAGCTCAATATATAAAGTATCTAAAAGAAATGAGAAAAATTATACTTTTCCAGGGCATTCTGGATTTTGTCATTGAAATGTGGCTGGGTGCAGTGGCTCACGCATGTAATTTTAGCACTTTGGGAGGCTGAGGCAGGAGGATCGCTTGAACTCAGGAATTCGAGACCAGTCTGAGCAAGAGCGAGACCCCATCTCTACTAAAAATAGAAAAAGTAGCAGGGTGTGGTGGTATGTGCCTGTAGTCCCAGCTACCTGGAAGGCTTGAGGTAGGAGGATAATTTGAGCCCAGCAGTTTGAGGTTGCAGTAAGCTGTGATGATGCCACTGCACTCCAGCCTGGGTGACAGAGCAAGACTGTGTCTCAAAAAAAAAAAGAAGAAAATGCTTTTAAAATGATTTATCTGGGATTTCACCTCTTTAATTATATAAAATATGACAAATTTAAGCAAAAACTAAGGTACTCATAAAACATTCTTTTTTAAGAGATAGGGTCTTGCTCGGTTGCCCAGGCTCACTGGGACTATAGGTGCCGTGTGTCACCATGCCCAGCCAAAACATTCTTATATATCTTAAATTGCAAGGAAATTTGTATCTATAGAAGGTTCTGAAAATTTAAGTCTACTGTGTCTAAAATTTTTAAATATCTAAGTTTTTTTCATACTTTCACAATTTATGGAAAATTTCCCATTAAAATTTGAATGAGGGTTAAAGACACATTAGAACCCGATGCATTTTCACTCACCCCAGGACCATAGCACCCCACCACTGAGATATTCTGAAGGCCTTCCAAACTTTAAATGTTGAAGTAGTCATTTATAAAAGCAAATTAATAATCTTAAAAAAAGCCACCAAAATTACATTTCCCTCCTAAAGGTACGTAGATTTATCAATGAGCAGTCAGGATTCCTCAGGAAGACATATGTGTACGTGGATAAAAGCTGGGAAGGAAGAAGAAAAAATGAAAACAGGATGGTGGGAATATGCTGGTGTCTGATATTGCCTGAAAAATATCAAACTCTGAAAGAAGAGAAGCATTGCCTTGCCCTCCTCAGAGCGGCTGGCGGGGTGGAAAGCCTGGAAAGCCTCAGAAGGCTTTGTAAACTATAAGCACGTAGGCAAATTGATGAGGCATTCGAGGAAATCATTTGTTGTGGTCCCTACTCTCAGGGCACTTGAAATCCGGACAGAGAAACTTTTTCTGTGCATGAGTTCTGAGAACAAGAACGTGAGGGGCAAGTGAGGGGGCCTGAGGTGGCAGGGAGGGCTGAACTGAGATGTGGAGCCCTGCAGGCAAGGGCTAAGCGGGAGCCCAGCGCAGGGGCCCCAGGGAGCCCGGACAGGAGCCAAGTGCAGGGCTGGCTGCAGGGAGAGCAGGCACTTGCCCTGCTCCAGGGCTCTGCCAGTCTCAGTGCTGGGAAAAACAATTCCAACACTCAAGAGATCAGTATGAAAATAATTTGATCAATACTATTTACAACACTTGAAACGCTTAACTTTCAGTAAGAATAAAGGAAGATGGGTATTTACCTTATCTTCAAGCTAAAAAAGACTTACACAAATGCTTCTAAAATGAAAAGTTTTAAAACAAAAACACAGTACTGTTACTTTATATTGATTCTCAATTATCCCCTTGAAAGAAGAGGATGGACAACAAAAATCCAAATTGCTGGATAATTTCTTTCCGATGTTTATATTTATTTGTAACATATAACAGGCATTCTTTTCTTTGCAGGAATTTACCTCTCTAATTACGTTTTCTTTGGTCCTGCATGAAAGTTCACATGTATTCTAAGTCTGTCGCACGTGACTCAATATATTTGAAATATGATAAACATATATAAAATATGGGCACACATATACAGGTGATGAAGCCAGGGAAGGCCACAGGTTCTGTGTGGTAAAAAGAAGCTCGTATAGGATTTACAGTCTGTCACCCACAAGCGTCAGATCGGCGCACGCATCACCGTGCACTAGAGCAGTGTCCGAGCAACACAGATGAAACTGGAAGCCTTGTGGTCACCTGGACTGACCCCATCTTGGCAACATCCTTCCAGATGGGCAGCTGTCTCCCTGGCCACTGCTGAGGAAAGGGATAGAGCCGCCCTCCTCCTGCTGAGGACAAGGAAGGAGAGAATCCTAGCAGCAAAATGAGCCCAGGGAAATCCCAAAAGAAAAAAAAAATGGAACTTTCCATCTGTCTTGGCACATCTACACCGTCTCATTACAAGGCCCAGAAGAGCAGCTTTGACTCTCAGGGAACAAATCCTAGATGAAAAACATCTTCTGACCTCAGCAGCAACCCGAAGAGTTAAGCAATTTGAGAAAGCAAGAGAAAAGAAAAACACGGAAACGCACTGGTCTGTTCTGGTCTGTGAGGCCTGTGAGGGCCTGTGTAGGAACCCTGGCCAAGAACTGGCTCGTGGCTCGGGACGGGCAGGGACTCTGGCAGCATGTGCTCCCGAGGTCGCCATACAAACGGGGCCAACTGGCTGGAGTGTCGAGTCTCAACTCTCTCAACTGTACAAAGAAAAAACATGCTTCCTCTTTCTCCCGGGACACCAGGAAGGACAGTTTTTAAACACCCTCTCAAAGTTAAAATGTGGAAACGCGAGGGCAAAGGAGGTCTGGTCATACTTACTTGGTGATGTGGGTGGAGGTTTGTGGAAACTTTTCCTTTTTGTTTTCTGAAAGAAAGAAGAAACGATGTAAAGCATGTTGAGCTTTCTTGAGCTACAAAAGTGGTCCCCATCATGAGACACTGTTGGGATCAGGATGGGTCAGAAGGAGTGTAAGAGCTACAAGATGGGAAATTGACTCAGCTGAGACTCAGCAGACTCAGAGCAAAGGAAGATGCATGGGGCCTAAGATGCACCCCAGGAACAGCACTCGGCCTTGTGCTAGAGACTGAGCCCGAGCCCATGGAGCTCGCAGGGCATGAGTTTAATCACAGAAAACCAAATGGGTCTGGGGTTAACATTCAGGCTGAAGAGCCCACGCCCTGGCATATGGTTTCTCATCCAAACTGTCCTCACAGCCAGCTCTGGAGCACTGGTGCGTGCCTTTGTGCACTCCTGAGGAGTTGGTAAGATGAAACTCTCGTAAATAAGTCAACTGCAATCCTGTTAAGAAGAAAAGTCCAGCAAAGGAAGACCCAGTCTGGAAGATAGTCTCCCATGACAACCATGATGCCAAATGTAGAACTGGGTACAAATTTGGTTCTACTACTTAGTACAGGTTGAGCATCCCTTATCCAAAATTCCACAAATATTTTGGATTTTGAAATATTTGCATATACATAATGAGATATCTTGGGGATGGGGCCCATGTCTAAACATGAAATTAATTTATGTTTCATATATACCTTATACACATAGCCTAAAGATAATTTTATATAGTATTTTAAATAATTTTGTGCATGAAACAAAATTTGTGTTAAGGCCAGGCGTAGTGGCTCACGCCTGTAATCCTAGCACTCTGGGAGGCTGAGGCGAGCGGATCGTTTGAGCTCAGGAGTTCGAGACCAGCCTGAGCAAGAGCGAGATCCTGTCTCTACTGAAAAAAAATAGAAAGAAATTAGCTGGACAACTAGAAATATATAGAAAAAATTAGCTGGGCATGGTAGTGCATGCCTGTAGTCCCAGCTACTCTGGAGGCTGAGGCAGTAAGATCACTTGAGCCCAGGAATTTGAGGTTGCTGTGAACTAGGCTGACGCCATGGCACTCTAGCCCGGGCAACAGAGTGACATTCTGTCTCCAAAAAAAAAAAAAAAAAAAAATTTGTGTTAAGCTTTTATGTGTGGAATTTTCCACTGTGGTATCATGTTGGTGTTCAAAAAGTTTCTGATTTTGGAGTACTTTGGATTTCGGATTTTTGAATTAGGGGATGCTCAACCTGTAGTTCTGTGGCCTGGGGAAAATGATACAAGCCCTCTAAACATTAATTTCCTCATCTGCTTCACACTAGCTGAGAAGCTAATGGTATCATGGCGAACTTCCCCTCTAGTAGAAACGATGAATTCTGTTCCCTGCAGGCCGAATTTTACTTGGGGTCTGGGTTTGGATCATTACTCCTTTGGGGAGTATCTCGGGGCGTGTCCTCAGTGATGTGGAGGGAAAATCCTTAACTTCGAAGCCAGAGGTCCCTCTTGGGAGACAGTGGACCGGTAAGGCTCCCCCTTGAGTCTACAACGCTAATGTGGAATGAGATTTGCTGGTGCTGGATTCTCTCCGAGCCCATAGGCTATGGTTTTGCTAGACTTGGGTCTGCTGTGAGACAAGCTTCTTTTGCTTGTCCACTATAAGAGCAGCTTTCTAGCCAGCACAGCTTGCCAAAAAAACCCAGAGAGGCCAGACTGCAGGCCACAGTATGCCACTAGACAGCCAGACCTGCTGCCTCTGCCCTGCTCTCCCTTGGCTCTCCCCGCCAGGCTGTCAGGCCAAGCTGTGGCTCAGCTCAAGGGCACAGCTGCCAAGGACTTCCTTCACCCACTAGGCACTTCTGACTGCATCACCCTGAGCCCTCTCCCTCCCCTCCTCCTCCTGTGTCAGGATGGGAGGGTGGGCAGGTGCAGAGCAAACCCAGACACAGGGTACGGACTGGTAATCTGCCTCCAATGAACCCTACTCAGGATTAATGTCTGTGTAAGAGTTTGAAATTTACATTTATTTAAATACAACTAAGGAACAGACTTTTCAAATACCAAGTAGCATTAGAATTTATATTCAAGCTCTAAACACAAGCTATGTGGAGAATGACCTATTTACACGTCTAAGTGAGCTCTTTAAGGGCAAAAGAACCAGTGGTGGGATAAACTGCGGACTCCCAATTGCACTCACCGTCTCAAAGTCAGAGTCAAAGGTGATTGCAGATAGACTGTCATCTCCCTGGAAGAAGAGATGCAAACATTGTAACTTTAAGGCACCTGCTTGGTTTCCAACAGTCAGATTGACAAAAGGGAAAATAGCCCATCCACAGCTGCTAAAACAGAAACCCAACAAGTGCAACTCAGAGTGAGCCCAGCACATTGAAGTTGGGCTGCAGCCAGTGTGTTCAGCCTCATCAGAAAGGGTGGGTGCGGGTGCGGGGAAACACAAACACTGCCAGCGCCATGTCCCAAATGTAGCAATGCTATTTTCCACACAGTTGCTGTGTACCCTTGACAAAAAAAAGTTCTTGATAAAAGTATTTCATTTTTCACATTGTTTAAATGTACTCTTATGCATCTTCACATCAAAGTACAATGAATCTGTGACTGTCTTTTGGTAAGAACAAGGCAAAGTCATCTTTTATAAAACGCTCATGAGCATTGTGAGATGGGAAGGCATTTGGGCTTATCAAGGTTCCTGCCTTCTCATTTCAGTGACCCTGCCCTGGCCCAGGGAGTGAAATAAAAGTTGCACTGTCTAATGTCAGTGCTAGGATAACATGGACAAAAGGGAACTTTACAAACAGAAGAATGTTTCTGTGTTAAGTTATTCATCATATTTAAATTCTAAATAGAGTGACAGTAAAAAATATTTAAAATTCCCTTCAGAGTATGGTATGGCTGATTTATAATGTTGATACTTAAAGTGAGGACTGAATGCCCCTATTACGAGCCAATAATGCTATAGGTGGTGGTGGAAGTAATTACATTTCAGCTATCTGTCCCTGGTATAGCTGAATCCACATAGTATTCTGAAAAGCAGACATATTTTCTATAAGGTTAACAGTACATTAAACAATTCTGTAGGCAGTCTGAAATTTCACTAGAAATACACGGCTGCACTGTAATACAGATGAGGACTGACTTTCACAATCTGGTACCCTTAAACAGCACTCCTGTCAAACATAGAGAGGCCAAGTTAAAAGTGCAGTGAGATGTGGAGGGGCAAAAGGAAGATAGTGCACTCCAAATGAATGGGACCTTTCAGCCACTTAGAAGTCAGCAGTTTGTCAAGCTAAAATAAGAAAAAAAAAGAAAGAAAAATCAGTCACTGACTTAGATTTTTGATGTCATTAAACAAGTGACATTTTAAGGTATAAACAGCATATGACAATTACAGAGAGACGTTTTCCTTTAACACAGTGCATTAAAATGATGAACAAAATTTAGGCAGGCGGGCAGGGAACCACACATGCATATATTAAGTGGAGGATCAAGAAGTCAAGTCAACAGCCCGTTTTTACTCCCAGGCATCACAAAGAATGCTCCTGCTGGTCCGGATGTGAGTGAACCTGCTGAAAACTACAGAAAAGTAGCCACAACTTTCTTTGTAAATACTTGTCATTATTACTTGCTCTGAATAAAATCTTGAAGACTTTCTGAATGATCTGAAATTCAACAAAGGAATGAGATTTTATGTGTAGTTAACAAAACAAAGTGATCTCACCCATAACCATTGTTTTCTCCCCTAATCAATCCCCTTCGAACTATACTACTCTTCAGCCTGCCAATCATAATGAACTGAAGAAACAAAATACAGTAAATAGCTGAAGTCGCAGATCAGCTCAAGGATCCACCCCCTCGGTCAGCAGAATGAGGTGTGAACAGTATTCAAACCACCATTCATGGCCAATCCATTCTAGCTTCTTCAAGTACTATCTGGGGCTGCCACACACTTCCATACTAGACTAAAGTCACTCATCCTGTGTCAGGGACCCGTGGGGCTCTGGCCGGCTGGCAGGCAGCTGTGCAAGAGTCTGGGAAGACCTGGATTAACAACCTGGCTCCACACCACCTGTGTGCTGTCGGCCACGCCCTCTCAGTCACAGCCTCCTCATCTATCCAAGGAGGACACATCCTCCTATAAGATTTTTAAAAGAATTAAAAATATATTTAAACTAATTAAAACACTGAGAAAAAAAGACATGGGGTGTCCAGAAAGAGATCCGGAAACAAATGGGACTTTAGTATATGATAAAAGTGGGAAAGAACGCATTAATCTAGGAGGCTGATTTCCAGAATGCTGGGGTGGAGGAGCTTGGAGAACTCTCTCCTCAACACATATCACTTAACAGAGAAACTTATAAAACACTCATTAATTTGATGTATGACCTAAGGGGCACATATCAATAGAGAAAGATTGATTCAAGAACATCTGCAAAATCCCGGCAAGAAGGACAGAGTCAGTTGCATGGGAGCGTGGCTGCTCCACCGCAGCAGAAAGCCAGCTGGCACAGCAATCCAAGGTCAACAGAGCCCGGAAGAGCCTTCCTGAGGGCACAGCCAACCTCGAGGCAGGGAGGCTGCCTGCAAGCACCTACTCAGGAGCAGGATGTGTAGCAGACTCAGAAACATTCCCAGGCCATGCACAGATCAACCAAAGGTCGCAATCCCCTCTGATACTAGGGGCTTTAGCACAACTTCTGACCAAAAACTGGCTTAACAATCAACTAACTACTCTGACCCAACAGCAGCGCCTAAGAAGCCAGGATTAAAAATAAAATTATATACATCCCTGGAAGTTTAAAAGACAGTGTACATGTCCAAGGATATCATCTCAGGAGAGACTAAAGAGGGAAAAGCCAAGCTCCTAGTCCCTGGCTGAATTGTGGGCAAAAACTTAAACTCCTGAATTGTGATGGCAGCCTCCAAGCCACATACAAATCCAGCAGTAAAGGGCAAAAGTCCAACTGGCTAAGGGGCTTTAATGCAACCGTCTGACCAACTAGTGGCTTATGCTGACCCAAGAGTGACCCCTGGGCAGCTAGGCTAAGTGATAAAAACAAGAAAAAGAAAAATAAGAGCAGGCAATCAGAGGCTTCACAATGCAGGGAAACAGACCTCACAAAGCCTGTTCAGCCAAGTCACTGATCAAATAGATGAACAACCAAGCAAACAACATTAAATCCTGGGCAGGAGGGATCAACAGCCAGAGTTGCTACAACATATTATCTATTGTCTAGTTTTCAACCAAAACTAGTATGAGACATACAAAGAAACAGGAAAGTGTGACCAATATACAAGGCAAAAAAGCAGGCAATGGGAACTACTTTTGAAGGAGCCCAGATGTTGAACTTAGCAGACAAAGACTTCAAAGCAGCCATTGAAAAGATGTTCACAGAACTAAAAGAGACCATATCTAAAGAATAAAAGGAAGGAATGACAACAAGCTGTCTTCAAATAAAGACTATTAACATAGATAGACATTATAAAAGAGAACCAAATGGAAATTCTGGAGTTGAAAAGTATAACTAAAATGAAAAATTCACTAGAGGTCATCTTAACAGCATATTTGAGTTGACAAAAGAATCAGCGAGTTTGAAGATAGAGCAATAGAGATTTGCTTTCTGAAGAACAGAAAGAAAAAAGAATAAAGAAAAATAAAGAGACTCAGAGAAATGTGGGACCCAATTAAGTGCACAAACATACATGTAACCAGAAGGAGAGAGGAAAGAGAAAGGGGCATGTGTTAGTGCCTGGACAAAGGAAACCATATGGTCTTACTGGTAAATTCTACCAAACATTTAAAGATAAATTAACACCAGACCTTTACAAACTCTTCCAAAAAATAGAAAAGAAGGAAACACTTCTGAATTTATTCCAGGAGTCCAGTATTACCCTGATACCAAAACCAGACAAAGAGACATCACACAAGTGAAGAACACTACAGACCAATATTCCATATGAATACAGATGCAAAAATACTCAATAAAATAGTGTAAGTGGAATCTGGCAACACATAAAAAGAATTACACCAAAAGAATATATATGCTATGACCCAGTAGGATTTATCCCAAGAATGAAAGGTTGGTTTAACATACAAAAATTAGTCAATGTAATACACCATATTAATAAAGAACAGAAATCATATGATTGTCTCAAACGATATAGAAAATGCATCTGACAGATTCCAACACCCATTCATGATAAAAAATACTCAATAGTCTATGAAGAAAATGTCCTCAACTGAATAAATGGCATCTACTAAAATCCGGTGCAATATCATACTTAATGGAGAAAGAGTGACCGTTTTCCTCCTAATGTTAGAAACAAGGCAAGGATGTCCTTTCTCATCACTTCAATTCAAATTATATTGGAGGTTCTAGCCAGGACGTTAATATAAGAAAAATAAATAAAAGACATCAACACAAAGAGTGCAATGTGCACCACCCGAAGGATGGACATATCTGAAACTTGGACTTGGGGAGGGGGCAAGGGAAACATACGTAACCTAAACATCTGTACCCCCATAATATGCTGAAATAAAAAAAAAAAAGACATCAAGATTGGAAAGGAAGAAGTAAAAATATCTCTATTCATAGACAACATGATCTCATACCTAGAAAATCCTAAGGAATCTACTGAAAACCTATTAAAACTAATAAATAAGTTCAGCAAGTTTGCAGGATGTGAGCTTCATGTAAAAATCAATTACTATTGTATACAGTAGCAATGAACAATATAAAATTAAGAAAATTCCATTTATAATAACATTAAAAAGAATAAAATACTTAAGAACAAATTAAATAAAAGAAGTACAGGCTTTGTACACTGAAAAACACAAAACACTGTTGAAAGAAATTAAAGATCCACAAAAATAGAAAGCTATCCCATGTTCACGGGTTGTTAGACTTAATATTTTGTTAAGAGGGCAATATTCCCTAAATTGATCTACAGATTCAACATTATCCCCATCAAATTCCAGTTGGCTTTTTTTTTAGAAATTGACAAGTTGCTCACAAAATTCATATGGAAATGCAAGAGTCCCAGAATAGCCAAAGAATCTCAAAAACGAAAAGATGCAGAATTCACACTTCCCTATTTCAAATTTATTACAAAGTTATAACAATCAAGGCAGTGAGGTACTGGCATAAAGATAGACATATAAGATCAAAGCAATAAAAGTGAGAGTCCAGAAATAAAACTCTTATATTTATGGTCAATCAATTTTTGAAAAGGATGCTAAGACTCTTCAATGGAAGAAAAAAATAGTCTTTTCAATAAATTGCTGGGACAACTGGATATCAACATGCAAAAGAGGCTGAACTGCTTCCCTATATCATACACAAAAAAGAACTCAAATAACATAAAATGGGCCATTGGCCTAAATGTAAGGGCTAAAACTATAAAACTCTCAGAAGAAAACATATCTCTGTGACATTGGATCAGGCAGTGATTTCTTAGACATGACTCTGAAAGCACATGCAACAAAAGAAAATATAGGTAAATTAAACTGTATCATAATTAAAAACTATTGTGTTACAAATGACACTAATCCACTAAAAAAAGAAAGAAAGAAAATGGTAGAAATTATTTGCAAATCATGTATCTGGTTATGGACTGATATGCAGAATATATAAAGAACTTTTATAACTCAATAATAAAGAGACAACTCTATTTTTAAAATGGGCAAAGGATCTGAATAGATATTTTTCCAAAGAAGATATACGAATGACAAATTAGCACATGAAAAGATACTCTATGAATATACTAAAACTACTAAATTATATACTTTAAGTAAATAAATTTTATGGTATGTGAATTATGCCTCAATAGAGATGCTTTTAAAAAATGAGTTAATCCTCTACTTGCAGTTAGGACAACTGTCTGGCCACTTAGGAAAAAATGCTGGATGCTTACCTTTCATCTTAAATCAAAATAATGTCAAACATATTAAAGGTTTTTATGTTCAAAGAAAAGAAAACTTGAAAAATTAAATAAGATACATGGGTCTAGCTACACAGAATGAGCCAATACTGACATAACCTATTCATTCTTTTCTGCAGACTGTTTTGACATTTCTAATAGCCAGTTCTAATCAGACAAATATGTGGATGAAATAGAAGAATGTGGATGAATTTGAAAACCCCAATTTCATTTAGATGGAAGTGGGAAAATGTCTCCTATACTTTTTAATCTTCAGAGGGAGAATTCCTTATGCAGCTACAGGGTTTCATAGGAGGACAAAACCCAGTACTTCTGCCTACTTAGTCCCTTAATACATCTCCTCAGTTTGATCCCTCGAATTCTGAAAATTCTATGTGCTGGAGTTTTATGAAATAGAAAGTATACTATATATAAAACAAAGGGGGATGGTAGGCATGGATTTGGAGTCCCAAGATCTGGCCTCAACTCCAGATGGTTTATGACCTTCGCTAAATCCCTTCTCTGATCCTTGGCATTTTGCTAGCATCCAATCTGAACCAGGGTTCCCTTGCAGCATTGTTTTGAGATTAGAGTGGGGTTAAGAGCAAGAGGTCTAGCGTAGGGGGCCCGAGTAGTAAAATGTGTGACATGGAACCTTACAGACAGTACATGTTCAATGAATGCCCGTTTCTAGAAACTACCAACCTGCCCTCAAATAATGAGCAATCATGGCTCTCAAATCATGAGCAATCATGCAATGTCCACTTCATCCCTGTGGTTCCGCACTGTGGTCAGCTGGGCCTGCTCATAGCCATGGCTGGTGAGCTCCCTGGCACACAGCAGGTGCTCTCAGAGGTTCAAGAGCCAGCCCAAAGGAGCTCTATTCCTAGGGACTTGGGGAAACCGATGGACTGGACAAGAGTCATTACCCTCAGCAGGTTCTTGTCTGGTTTAGGAAAACAGATTCAAGCTCAGAAGAAAATCCACAAGCTAGAGGCTGAGAGTTTCCTAAATGCCAAGAGAGCTTCGTACCACTCTCTTCTATAAGACTGAATTCCTCAAGACCAAGGCACAAGATCTTAACTTGTTTTTGTGTCCTCAGAGTATAGTATGGGCCTGAGAGGTAAAAGGTGCTTAAGAAATTTTTATTATACACAAGAATATTTATAGCAGCATTATTATTATTATTATTATTTTTTGAAGACTCTTGTCACCACGGCTACAGTGCAGTGGTATCATCATAGCTCACTGCAATCTCAAACTCCTGGGCTCAAGCAATCCTCCAGCCTCAGTCTCCCAAGTAGCTGGGACTACAGGCGTGTGCCACCACGCTCGGCTTATTTTTTCTGTTTTTAGTAGAGATGGGAGTCTTGCTTTTGCTTAGGTTGATCTCGAACTTCTGACTTCAAGAGATCCTCCCTCCTCACCCTCCCAGAGTGCTAGGATTACAGGCGTGAGCCACCTGTCTGGCCATATAGCAGCATTATTTCTAATAGTAAAAAAAAAATGAAAACCTAAAAGAGTAAAAGCTGGGAAATAGATAGAGTTAGAATTTTTAAAATCATGTTCTTGAAAACGTGTGGATATGGGAAATGCTAACAAGAAAGTAAATGGCAAAGGTTACAAAGCAAAAGATATAAATGTGATCTTAATTTTTTAAAAAGTATGGAAAAAAGATGCATCGGAAAAATATTAGAAGGAAACACACAAAATGTTAACTGTGATTTTCTGCAGGTGGCCAGATTATGGGTAATTTTTCAAATTTTCATCCATTAGACATGAATTATTTTTATAATCACAGCATCAACAGTTCTTAAAGATGAAGGAGCAGTAACTGAGGGCTGATGTAGACAGGCCCTCCAGATGCAACAGGACTTGGCACCTTGAAGAACAAGTAGGAAATTTCAGCTGCTCCAAGGTGGCCAGTGGCACCAAGCAAGCCCCTACTCTTGCGGGGCTAAGTGCAGCCCTGCAGTATCTGTGAGAAGGAAGCAAAGCAAGCACAGCTTCCTAGGTGTGGAAACTTCCAAAGGCTTCCCCTGTACCCTCAATAAAATCCAAACTCCTTGCGTCACTTGCAAGGCTCTCCATAATCAGGCCCATGCTCCCCTGCATCCACTCTCCTTTCATCCTCTTCCCTCCTGTTCTTTCAGCCTCTGGAGCACACCGCCTTCCCAGTCCAGGACTTCTGCACCTGAAGCACCTTCTGCTCCCAGATCTTTACCAGACCGTTGTCTTTGAGATCCAGGGCAAGTGTCAACACCTCAGAGGGCTGTTCCTGGTGCCCAACCTAAAGCGGCCCCTCCAACCCCACCTCCATCACCTCTGCACAGTACTTTTTACTTTCTGACAAGACCTTAATTATCTGCTCATTGCCTTGTTCTCTCCGCACTGGAATGCGGCTTATTCACGTTTGTATTTCTAACACATAGTAGGCGTTTACTTTTTACTTGGCAGAGGAATGAAGCGCAGCCCTTCACCCAAACCCTAGGGAGTAAAGTTGGGCATCAGCTCCTCTGGGAAGCCTTTTCTGATCAGGCTAGATTCTCCGAGTCTGAGGCTTCCTTCCTGACACCCCGATCGCTTGGGGCCAGCTGATAGGTGCGTGGCCCTTGGCCTCGGGGGTGTCTTCAGCTGAGTCTCCGGGAAGCACTTACACAGTGAGCTCCGATGCCCGGTGGGCCCAGGATGCAAACTGGCAGGCGCGCAGCTGTGAGAGCGCAGCGTCCCGGAGGGCTTCCTGGAATCGGCGGCCTCTGCAAGGGCGGGCGGGGTCTAGAGGCGGCTGGGGGCGCGGGCCAGGCCGCGGCCGATGTCCGGCCCGGCCGCGAGCGGGGCGGCGACCTGAGGTCCGCTCTTATGCGGTAACAATAATGGCAGCTGTCACTCGGCCGCAGCCGGCCATGCACCCTTGTCCCCACGCCCCAGGCCGGCAACCACGCTGGGTCCCGGAGCTCGGTGTGCGGCGGGGAGTTGCCAAGGCCTCGCGGCCGCCCAGCGTTACAACCCCCGGGCCGCGCCTCCAGCCCCGCAGCTGGCCAGGCCAGCGGACACGGCGAGCGTAGGAGGCGGCGCGGAGGCCCGTCCGCCCGTCCTTACCGTCTCCGAAGTCGGCTCCCCGGTGCCCAGCGACATGGCGGCGGCGCTGCCCGCCACCCCTCAGAGCTGCGGGCTCGGTGGCCCGGGTGTGGGGCTCCGAGGGCCGCCCGCAGCCTTCGGGCCTGTCAGCGCTCCAGCCCGCGACCCCGCTGCCATGGCAACCGCGCCGCCGACCCGCGGGGCCCCGGATGTAGACGGTCCCGCACGGGCCAGGGCGACCGTGCGCGTGCGCAGAGTCTGTGTACGCCAATGGGCCGACCAGGAGCGCTCCCGGAGTTGCCGGGTTAGAGCGCGGAGCTGAGCTGAAAGGGCGGCCGAATGTCCGGAAGGGGTCGCGCTTAACAGTTTGCAAAGTGCCTCTCCTGCCCTGATCCCACGGGAGCTTCACCACTGGCCGTGTAGGATGAGTCAGAGGCGCGATCAATAAACAGCAGGCAATCGATGTCTATTTATCAAGTCAACGTCGAAAGAGAAATGGCTTGTCCAACAGCACAGGCAACTATTTCTGAACGATGATATTTGGAAAACTATCTTCCTTAATCTCCTATCTTGGACTCTCAGAGTCAGACCCAGCCATAGGACAATAAAAAAAATGAAGAGCTTGTATTGCATTCAAAATGCTGTTTAGGAACATTCGGCTTCAAAATTCATTTAAATTATGAGTAAGTGTGATTTGCTCTCTCTTCACACAAGTCTCCAAGGCCATCTGCTCTGTCTAAAACAGCAGCCTCGTAGCCTCTGCTTTATTTTTCTAGCTTCCTGACATTTGTTATTCATAAGAACATTCTGTGTCAGGAGTGTAAGCTTTCTGAGGGCAGGGGCTATGCTTTGTCCCTGGCTGTATCTTCATCCTCTGCAACAGGGTCTGGTGCTCAATAAATAGGTATTTGATGTCCAGCAAGTTCTATGACTTCTCTGAGCCTGTGTCCTCAAATGTACAGTGGAGAAAAGGGCCATTGGGAGCCTCAAATGAGTCCGTATCTGTAGAGTGCTGGGAACAGTTGCCTGTCCCCGAGTGAGTACACTGTGGCTGTGTTTATTATGTGATGAATGAATGAATAGGTCCTCACACCAGGGCAGTGAGGTATGGTGGAAAGAATGCTGGGCAGGTTATTCCAGGTCTGACTCCCACCCCCACTATGAGTCCCTGGCCCTTTTCCGTTCAGTTTCCTCATCTGTACAGCCCAGGGGTAAGCTGATCAGTGGTTTCAAGTCTGTCTCCCCAGAGCTGGGGAGATTTAGCCACTTAGTGGTTAGGAGCCCACGTTTTGTAGTCTCACTGTCGTCTCGTTTGCAAAATGGAAATAGTTTCAGGGCTTTTGTTGGTATCAAAGGACCAAACAGAAATAAAATTCAGCATAGTGCCTGGAACATAGTAAGCACCTCAAAACATAGAAGCTACCATGCAACACTTTGCAGCTAGTTCTATTACTTGAATGGTATTTAAAATAATACAATTGTATTTGTTCTGAAATTGTCCATTCCACTCCTTGGTGCTCTTCTGCTGTCAGGTCCTGTCTGGTAGTGGTTGCACCCCAAATTCTAGTTCCTTGTTTAGACCTTCACTGATGCATCCTAAGACGAAAGAAACCCCACACTCTTCTCAGTTGAAACCAGACTTGTTTATACAAGGCAAATTTTATTGGGCCACTCACACCCTTAAAAGCTTCTGTTTGCTTCCAGAGCATGGTCCACACACTACATACCAGGGCTTTTACCATCTCTGCTATCTATGCCTAAGTACCTCTTGCTGCTCTCCCAGCCCTGGGATTTGCAAACTTCCTGCCCTTCTCTTATTTAATTACAAAGACCACACATACTATAGCCTTCACCTGCGCTTCTGAATTCCAAAACAGTCTGAAAACCTTTCATAATTCATTTGATGGCAAAAACCTGTCCTAACCTCAACTCTTTTTGGAGGCAAATCTCTGAGCTGAGGCTATTTATAATGTTTATCCCACTTAGAGTTTATATGAAGGAGTACAACTATTAATCCATTTAATTATGGGGTGCTGCATCAGACCTTCCTGGGATGGTAATCTCATATTCATTGTGTATGTGCCATGTCTCCATTTCTAAAATCTGAAAAATTACGAATTCTGAAAAATGCTTGTCCCCAAAAGTTTCGAGTAATAAATTGTGGACTGTATAATATATTGATAGTATTCATATCTGGAGCCAGATTGCTTGGGTTCAAACCCAAGCCGTTCCACACCACTAGCTGTGAGACCTTAAGATTTAGTCTCTCGTTGCCTCCGTTTCTCAGTGAAGTTCTTGAGTCGCTGTAAAATCTCATGCGTTTATATTAAGTGAAGCACTTAGCACAGGGCTATTGTAACTTTTATTTCTTCCACAACTACCCAATCCAGGGAATATGAGTATCTCATTAGCATCTCCCTTTACAGTGTGGAATCCAAGCTCAACGAAGATACCATGTATTTCAAACCTTCTCACCCGTGTCGTTTTAAAGGGGACAGGGCGCAAGGGTCAGGGAATGTGGTTGTCCAAAGTGACCCCATCAAAGTCAATTTTTTTTAAAGTGTCATTTTTATCTTCACAGCCGTAGGAATTCTGCTTGCCATTTCCCAACATACATCTGGTATTGGCTCCAAAACCTTGCTGTAAAACTAACGCTCTGGGAACATGAACCCTGTTTATCCACTGGTTTTGAGATCCCGTTTTGAGACCCTGAAGCCACATGCTCGAGGACTCTGGCGCCCGGACCAGGACGCTCGGTCCGCCACGCGCTTTCCCGGCTCCCGCCCGCCCAGACGCGTGGCGCCCCGCCCAGCGAGGCCTCGCCCCTCAGGACATAGCCCCGCCCTCCGCAGACAGCCCCGCCTCCGGGACGCTCCGCCCACCGGATGCTTGGGCACGTAACACTGAGCGTCCTGGCGGGGGTGACATGTCGACGCTTTGGCGCCGGCTTGTTGCCCAACCCCTCTCAGCCTGAGCTCCTTCTCCAAGCCGGGGTCTTCTGGGCTTCCAGAGCGGCCTCCCGGGGAGCCGTCACGGTTTCCCACGCCCGCCGTCCCCTCCGGGCCGGCAGGTGGCACGGTCTAGGGGCGGAGCCTGCGGGGAGGGGCGGGGCCTGCGGCGGACGCACGGAACGCGAGCAGGTGAGGGGCGTGCGGTGGGGTGCGGAGCTCGGGGCGCAAAGGGGGCGCGCGCGCCGAGTCCGCTGGGGGCGTGCGCTGGACCTGGGGCTGGGTTCCGGTCCGCCGGCGGCCGCCACGTCCAGCGCCCCTTTTGGACCCTCGGGCCTGGCGCGCGCGGCCCAAAGTGACTCGGAATCGCGGGGACGGGCGGACGGACGCCCCAGTTCGGATAGAGCCGCCGACCACCCCGGTCTCCTCCGGGCTGGACACAGATGCACACCGCGGCCCTTCCCCTCCGCACGCCTCTGCTGGCTGCACGGTTGTCCAGTGCAGTCACCACTGACCCGGAGGGACAGACACTTGCAGCCCGGCCTGCCCCCGGGCCGATGCGAGGACGGACGTTCCCTGCACACGCTGCTGACCCCAGAGCCCACAGGTGTCCCTCGCTGGGTTGCCTGCAGCCTGGGTCAGCCCGGTGCTGTCCCCCCTCCCCACCGACGTCCACGCTCACGCTTCCCTCCAGCCGGACGCCAGCTTGCCCAGGGCCCTCCCTTGCCCCACCCGGACCGAGGCTTTGCGTCCGCCCCGGCAGCTCGGACCACTGCCTGTGACTAGGGCCGTGGGGTCTGCAGCGGTTTGAGGACTGGCTGTCACTTTTTCTATGCAGGGACCCGGCTTCATCATGGACCACGAATGCGCCCGACTCCTTCCGGCCGTCTGTGCCGTCCTGGCAGACCCCAGGCAGCCGGTGGCGGACGACACCTGTTTGGAGAAGCTGCTGGACTGGTTTAAAACGGTAACTGAAGCAGGTAAGGGAGCGGGCGCTACTGTTTACTGTTTGTCCAGAGGCTGGAGGATGCACCCAGAGCCAGGGACAAGGCACCAGGGCTCCCCTGTCCTGGAGAAGGGGTATGAACTCTCCTTGGGTATCTTCTCTGTGGCTGATGGGGGCAAGGCAAGCTGAAGCCTGAGGGAATGGGCAGAAGAGTTTGAGCTTGAAATTCTTAGCGTGTTCGAGCCACCATTCGGGTATCCTGTCGTTCAGTTCTTGCGAGTGGTTGCAGAGGGCGTAGACAAACTTATTTTATTGTTCTCATGCATTTAAGAAATCAGGTTTATTTTCTTCCTGATTATTGAAAGTAATCCATAGTCTTTAAAACTTATACAACAAAAAGAAGTGAAAAAGAAAATTAAACAGTCTTCAGTCTTTTTCATAACACATCATAAAGCTATATTTTCCTGATAAGACTGAGGTCACACTGTAAATACAATTTTGGTGTCTTGCATTTTCTCTCTTGCCATTAGAGTGAATGTCTTTTCCGTGCAACACCTTAATTTCATTGACTACGTTAGTCACTGAATGCATGGACCATAATTGATTTAATCACTCCACTATCATTAGATGTTTATGTTTCGAAATTTTCATTATTATAAATGGTGTCATGGCTTTTCTTGTATAAATAGTCTTGCCTGTAAATGTTTGCTCTCCTGGCTGATAATTGCCTTAGGATAGATTACAGAAATTAGGATGATTTCTGCTGTGCATTGCTTTCTTCCTTTAATTTACTCTGTTCTTTCACTCTTTTGAGTTGAATGTCTATTTCTTTCTTGTTTTCTAATATTAATATATACATGTAAAACTACATACTTCTCTGAAAGTATGACTTTAGCTGCATCTTGCAAGTTTTACTATGCAGTACTTCTGTTGTAACTTAGTTCTAAATACTTCATGTTTTCCATTATGAGTTTTTTCCTTAGCCACGGTTATTTAAGAGTGTCTTTTAGTTTCAAAATATGAATTTTTCAGTCTTTTTATTATTGATTTATAATTTATTTCATTGAAGTTAGGAAATACAGTATGTGTTTTGGTTTTTTTGTAGCTGTGGAGGCTTTTAGTGGGGCATAGTACATGGGCAATTTTTGCAAATGTTCTATAGGTTTCACTGTATGATTTTGATTTTTTGGTATTTGTAAATCTTCAGTTGTGGCCTAGTTTGTGGTCAAACTTTAAAAAGTATTTTTAAACAACTTTATTGAGATATAATTTACATACCATACAATTCACCCATTGAAAATATACCAGTTCAGTGCTTTCTAGTAAGTTTATGGGGTTGTGCATCCATCAGCACAATCTAATTTTGGAATATTTTTGTCCCCCCAGAAGAAACCGGGTACCCAATGGCAGTCAATCCCTATTTCCTCCTCCCTCCTAGCATCTACTCATTTCTTCTGTGTTTTGTGTGATGGAAATTATATATTAATAATTTCTATACTTGTTCCCTAGTTCAAGCTTGCATTGTTCAAACCTGCTATGCTCTTGCTAATTTGTTTGCTTAATTGTTGCTGAGAGATGTGTAAAAACCGTACAGTTAAGATTGTGGATTTGACAATTTTTCTTTGAAATGCTGTCTTTTTTTGCTTTACATATTCTGAGGTTACATTAGGTTCACCCAGACTTAGAGCTGTTATGTCTTCCTAGAATTTGTCTCTTTGATCAGTGAACGGTAACCTTTTTTTGCACTAATCATGCTTTTCGCTTTACAGTCCATTTTGTCTGATACTACTGTTGCTCCACTAGCTTTTTTAAGATTAGAATTTGCCTGCTGTATCTTGTCCTCCCTACTTCTGGCCTTTCTGGCTGTCATGCTATATTGCTTCTTAGAAACAATACATTGCTCACTTTAGTGTTTAATTTAATCTGAGCAACTCTTCGTGTTCACAGGTAAGTTTGATCTCTTTCACTTGTTGAGGTTACTGTCAGATTTGAACTTGCTCCCACCACGTTTTGTTGCATGTTTACATTTCCTGTGTCTTACTTTGTTCCATTGGGCTGATAAAGCTTTTTTTTTTTTTTTTAAATCCTCGTTTTTCTGGTTTTGAAGTTATACATTCCATTTATGTTCTTTAGTGGCTACCCTTACATTTTTAACATTCAAACTGGATTTTTTTTTTCAATCTAAAGTTAATTAGAATCTCTGTGATCTATCCACACAACTTAAGGATCTCAGAGGACCTTAATTTCAGGCCACCACAACAACGTTCCATATTATTTTGTTTAGTATTTTTATTTTATTTATTTATTTTTTT
>CAUYSK010072675.1:0-11500 GCA_963575035.1 Avahi laniger | reverse complement strand
TTCTTTCTATTTTTGGTAGAGACGGGGTCTCGCTCTTGCTCAGGCTGGTCTCGAACTCCTGAGCTCAGAACGATCCGCCCACCTCGGCCTCCCAGAGTGCTAGGATTACAGGCGTGAGCCACCGCGCCCGGCCTTGTTTTCTTGATTTTTATATAATTTTAATTCATATTTTATGAACTGCCATGGTTTCTGTTTCTACATAAAAGAGATGAAACATTTGGAGAGACACATTAAAATTTCTTTGCTTTTTAAAAAATGTTCAAAAACATTTGCTATTTTTTTAGATAAAATTGCTACACTCAATCTTTTGCTACCAATTTTGATTCTAATTCCTAAACGAATACAGGTTGAGCATCTTTATTTTGAAATCCAAAATCTGAAAGGCTCCAAAATACAAAACGTCGTAAGCACCAAGATGATGCCACAAGTGGAAAACTCCACACCAGACCTCACATGATGAGTTGCAGCCAAAACACAGTCAAAAGTTTGTTTCATGCACAAAATTGCTAAAAAATTGTATAAAATTACCTTGAGGCTATGTGTGTAAGGTGTATGGGAAACATAAATGAATTTCATGTTTAGAATTGGATCCCATCTCCAAATTATTTTATTAGGTGTATACAAATATTCCAAGATTCAAAAAATTTAAAATCTGAAAAACTTCCATTGCCAAGCATTTTGGATAATGGATACGCAACCTGTAATAGCATTTGTAGTGCTTCTAGTAAAATAAACATAGTTTGGTAATGTCTTTTTGGGACATATGCTAAAAGGATATTTCAGAATTCTGAAAACTTGATGCAATTAATTCCTCTGAGTCCTAAGACCAAACATCAAATCTGAAGTAATAAATAATATTCTGTTTCTAAAAAGGGTGAGGAGAGAGTAGGAAAGTCCTCCTGAAATAAATAGGACCATGTCATAAAACCCCATTAGACGAGTGATATCATTTAGCTATGAAAATGAATTAAAAAACAAGAGTTTATCCTTTTCTTAGATTAGACATATGGTACAAAAGATAAAGAAGAGACCACACCAACAGCTGAACTTGGCTGCTAACACAGTATTACCCTGTCTCAGTGTCTATTTTGTTTCCTATTCATATATTCCTCTGAGATTTTGTCTAGACATTCTATCTTTTTATTCTTTCTTTATTACTTTGATTGTTCTCCTTCCTTCTTTTTTATTGAGTTTCTATTAGGTCAGGCATTACTAAGAAGGAAAAAAAAATAACTATCTGTATTTCTTCCACAAAACAGAGTTCAAAGGGAAATTTCTTTACTGGAATGAAGATTTCACATGAGGAAAACTTTTTTTTTTTTTTTTTTTTACCTGTCAACTATACAACATCGTTGAAATCCATCATTGTTTGGAAAAGTAAATTCCTTGTATCAATACTTTTAATGGAAATAGACGTTGAAAGATTCTGACATGGAGCTCTGTGCATGAGGTAAAGCTGGTAGAAGACTTATCATTGACAAATTGAAGTGCTACCTCCTCCATTTTCTTTTGTTTTCCACACAGCTTCACTGCTGGTAAGTCTAGTAATTCTCTGACTATTCCCTCACTATGCAGCATAGAATGCTTCTCTGAAGACAGTGTAAATACTATCAAGATTTGTGTGCTTTGTCTTCCTCAGATTGTGATGCTACTAAGATGACTGCAGTCAAGTTTACACATAAGGATATTTAATCTGAATCTTGCTGCAGCCAATGATTGATGAAAGGTTAAATTATGGACTATAGAATTTTTAATTAAAAAATTAATCTACACTAATTTTCAATGTTGAGCTAAAGTGATTCAAAAAATTGAATTTTTCAAAGAATTCAGTATTTTGATTCACAAAATATACATGTTATAGCATTAGATTAAGCTGTTGTCTTTACAGTTTTTTAATCACTCCCTAGCCATAAATTAAGAATTGATCAAGATACTCTGACAATCCACAAATATTGTCTAATATTTTTCAATGAATTTTCTCCTTCTTTTCTATATTTTGATTCCAGTGAAGTTACCATTAACTTTTTTATTTCTTTTGTATTATTTAGTCATCAGATTTTATTGGGTACCTACTATGTGCCAGGTACCATGCTGATCTTGAGGATATGGCAGTGGAGAAGATGAAATTCTTGTTGGCAAAAAATTTACAAACTCCTTGGAAAAACAGATAAGCAAATTGATGTGGTAAGTGCAATAGTGAGAGTAATTACTTTGGCAGCACATGGAGGTGTGCTTCTTGACCCCATTCTTCTGCAACCGTAATAGCATAATCTCTTTGCCTTTCTTCCTTTCTGTAACCAATCCTATCTCACTTGTGAAATTCTTTTTTTCCTATGTTCTACTGAACACTTTAGCATCTTTAAACGTTAAATAGAATCATTTACTATCAGGGCCATCTCTGCGTCAGCCTCTATTGACAGTTTCTTCATTTGACCATGGGTTACATTTTACAACTTCTTTGCATGTCTTTAATTTTTGATTATATACTGGAAAATTGCATTAAAAACAGTAAAAAGTAAAGTGTGCCATACTGCTAAAGTAGGGACTTATCTGCAGTTGACCTGAGTCTGTACTCCTTTGAAGCTTTAGATTGATTCAGTTCATCACTGGCTGTGATTAGGGTATTTCCTCTCTAGGTCTTGAGATCTGAGCTCTGGTAAGATGACTTAGATCTTGGTAAGCTTAAAGTTGAATCACCAGCTCTCCAAAGCATGAAAGGAAGATATCTCTCTCTGTCTCTGTCTCCCTCTTTCTCTCTTTCTTTTTATTTCTCTGTTTCTCTCACCTCCCTTTCCTTACCACCCTCCCTCCCTACTTTGCCACTTGTCAGCTTTTTGGCTTACTGGGGACTACTTTTGGCTTTCTGTGAAACAATCAATCTTTTTGTCTGATCTTCTCTCTGTCTCTGTCTCTCTGTCTCCCTCTCTCTATGTCTTGTTTATGTTCGCTTGCTCTCTCTCTCTCTCTCTCTCTCTCTCTCTCTCTCTCTCTCTCTTTCCCCTCACTCTGCCTGGTTCTCAGTTTTAGGAGTGTGGCTAGATTACACTCTGTGAAGACCCAGACTGCCTCAGAGGACTGGTACCAGCTCCCCTGCTCCTCTCCAGACTCTGACAGCTGAAATCCCAAAGTGTTTCTGCTACCTCCTGTTTCAGGGATTTTAAAGATGTCTCTCCACTGTCTTCTTTCTTGCATTATTTCTGATGAAAAAAGCTGTTGTCATTTTTATTTTTGTTCCTCTCTCTATAACACTTCATTTTTTCTGATTGGATTTAAAATTTTCTCTTTATCACTGGTTTTGAGTGTTTTGGTTATGTTATATGTTGGTGTAGTCTGGGACTTCACTGAACATTTTGAAACTGTGGGCTTACACTTTTCATCAAATTTGGAAATTTTGGCCATTATTTATTTAAACTTTTTGCCTTCATTGTTTCTTCCCCCCATATCTTTAGGGTCTTCAATTATACCAACATTAGTACATTTGAAGTTGTCCCTCAGGTCCCTGGTACTCTGTTTGTGGGTTTTTTTCTGTTTATTGCTTTTTAAATTGTCTTTTCTCGCTGTGTTTCATTTTTAATAGATTTGATTGCTGCTATGTGTTCAGGTTCAATAAACCTACTAATATTTATTCTGAAATATCTAATCTTCCACAAATTGCATCCGGTGCATTTTTTATCCTGTATTTTATAGTTTCCACTTACAGATATTTGTGTCTTGTTTTCATTTTCCATACTTAAATTTTTCAACATATGTAATACTGTTATAATAAGTTTTAATGTCTTTGTCTACTAGTCACAGAATTGCGAGTCACAGTTCTAACATCTGTGTTAGTTCTGGATTGATTCTTGCTGATTGATTTTTCTTTTCATTATGGGCCATATTTTCCTGTTTTATATAGTATCCCTTTAACTTCTGGTTGGATGACAGATACTGAGAATTTGCCTTAATAGGCACCAGATATCTTTGTATTCCTAAAAATGTTCTTGAGATGTGCTCTGAGATGCACTTAAGTTACTAGGAGAAAGTTTGATTTTTTTAGGTCTTACTTTCAAGATTTTTTACATGGAATTGGAAAAATACTCAGCCCATGGTTAATTACTTCCCAAAACTGATACAAGACCCTTCTAGTGCTCTACCTAATTCTCCATAAATCGTGTGATTTTTTTTAAAGCTGGCTAGTGTAAAAAAGCACTGTTTATGGTCCTGAGTGAGACAAAGAAAGTCTTAACTCTAATACTATTGGATAGTTCTTTCTTAGTCTTGGGTAGTTTTCTCACAAGTATGTACTGACCAGTACTCAATTGAATATTTGAGGGGGAGCCTTAGTATGTCTCTGGAGTTCTCTGCCTGAGCAGCTTTCCTTTTTCTGGTACTCTGTTTTTTGTACTCTAGCTGTTAGCTGCTATATACTCTTAGATTTATTGCCTCAATTCAGAGAATTTGGTGGGCTCCTGAGCCATGTCCTTGAAAATCCTCTCAAAGATGTAAACTGGGAAAATTGTAGAGCTCACTTTTTTTTTTAGTTGTCATCTGTCAAGGATCACTGTTTTCCATTGCTTGATGTCAACTATCTTGAAAACTGTTTCATACATTTTATTCATTTGGTGATTGTTTCAGGCAGGATAATAAATCTTGCACCCACTACACCATCTTGGCTGAAAGTTCTTTCCCCCTTCTTACTACTGCTGCTGCTTTATACTTTAGGGGAGTTGCCATATGCCACAGGGATAATGCTTCTCAGCTTACCTGACCATGCTCTAAAACTTGGTAATATTCCTGAGTGCTTGATAATGGTTTATGAGAAGGTGTTGGTAAGTGATGTAGAATTGCTCTGTGTTAGGGCTCACTTTATGCAAAATCACACCCACTTATTAAAAGTTCATTTAAAATTTGTCTGCTAGATCCTTACTCTGTGGTGGATTTCTTTTCCTCCTTTAGTTGTAACGAGGATAAAAGCAGCTGCAGGTCTCTTCTCTCCTGTAAAGGTCTAAGCACTTTCTGGTGTTCAGTTCATTTAGGTGTCTTTGCATCCTCAGTTCTCTGAAGGGTTTGAAAAATTGATAATTTCATAGCTTCTTTGACTAGTTTGGGGATTAATGAAAGCCATGTTATCATAAGAACTTTCTACAACCGATCCAAAAAAGAAGTTGTTTTTTGTAAACTATATCTTCATTCAGGTTTACTTTTCTTCTTTTTGTAGCACATCCTTTCAATGATTCTTTTCATGAAAACCTAAGGACAATAAAGTCTCTGTCTTTGGATATTTGCCAATGTCTCCAGTTTGCCCTTGATTTTCAGTAATATTTTGGCTGAGTATAAAATGTTGAAAGTCATTTTCCTTCAGAGCTGAATATATTATTCAATTGTCCTCTACTATTTCTTATTATTGAGAAGAGGTCTACTCTGAGCCAATACTCCTTTGGAGGTAATATGTCTTTTTTTCTCCAGTAGCCTTTGAAATTTGTCATTTTACACGTGGTCTGCAGTTTTTCTATAGTATGTTTAAGTCTATATGTATTTTAATTTATCCATCCTGATATCTGAAGTATAATTATAACTGTAATCTATGATTATAAATTTCTTTTTGAGATTGGGAAATCCTTAGTAGTTATATTTTCACATGTTCCTTTTGTCTATATTTTGATTCTTTCTATTAGATTTTATGCTGGAATATATGATCTTAACTTCCCATTCATATAGTTTATTTGTATCTCTGCATTGTCTGACTTCCTTAGTAGTATCTTCCATTTCCCGATTTGCCAATTTGTGGTTTGATATGATTACATTTTTAGATGTCTGTGATTATGTTTTATTTTAATGATTTTTAATCAATTTTTCTTAACTACCTAATATAAGCTTTTCTTTAATAATTTCTTTGTTTTTAATATAAGATATGATCTATTTTTGCCTCGGAACAACTTAAAACACAGTTGTGGTCGTCGCCCTGCCTTAGTCTGTTCGCATTGCTACGAAGGAATATGTGAGGCTGGGATATTTATTTTAAAAAGACGTTTATTTGGCTCACAGTTCTGCAGACTATACAAGGAAGCAATGCACTGACATGTGCTTCTGTTGAGAATTTCAGGAAGATTCCACTCATGGCAGCAGATGCCATCACATGGTGAGAAGAAGGAAGCAAGAGGAGGGGAGAGAGAAAGAGAGAGAGAGAGAGAGAGAGACAGAGAGAGAAAGAGGGAGGAGGAGGGAGGTGCTAGGCTGTTTTGTAACAATCAGTTCTTGCAGGAACTAATAGAGTACAATCTCAGTACCATGAGGACAGTACCAAGCCAACCAAGCCATTCATGAGGGATCAGGCTTATAACCCAAACACCTCCCACTAGGCCCCACCTCCAACATTAGAGATCACATTTCAACATGAGATTTGAAGAGGACAAATATCCAAACTGTATCATCCTCCTTTATCAGCAATTTCACTTTCTACAATTTTGATTATCTGTAGTCCACTACGGTCTGAAAATATTAATAGTAAATGGAAAATTCCAGAAATAAGCAATTCGAACATTTAAAATTGCACACTGAGTGAGTGGCATGATGAAGTCTCATACTGTTCTGCTCTGTTTTGCCCTGGGCATGAATCATTTTTTTGTCCAGTGTCTCTACACTGTAGATGCTACCTGCTATTAGTCACCTAGGAGCCATCTTGGTTATCAGACCAACTGTCTCAGTGTTCAGGTAACCCTGTTTTTGTTTCACAATGGCCCAAAGAACAAGAGTAACGATGCTGGCAATTTAGATATGCCAAAGAGAGGCTGTCAAATGTTTCCTTTAAGTAAAAAGGTAAACGTTCTGGGCTTAATAGGGCAAAAAATATATTGTATGCTGAGGTTGCTAAGATCTATGGTAAGAACAAATCTCTTGTCCATGCAATTGTGGAGAAAAAAGGAAATCCATGCTAGTTTTGTTGTTGAAGCTCAAAGTACAAAAGTTACGGCCACTGTGTATGATAGTGCTTAGTTAAGATAGAAAAATCATTAAATTTGTGGATGAAAGCTATGAACAGAAACGTTTTCCAATTGATAGCAATTGGGTTTGATATTATCGACAGTTTTAGGAATCCATGGAAGGTCTTGGAATATATTCATCTCAAATAAGGGGAGACTACTATACTTTAATAACTTTCACATTATTTCATAACAATAACTTAATATGGAATGAATTCATGCCTCATTTAGGATTTTGTTGATTTTCTCACTTAGCTTTAGATATTCATTTATTTTGGATTTTCGATTTATATATTCATTTGGACTGAGCTTTATTTTTTTTCTTTCTCCCGCCTGTCCTTTTTACTTCCTTTTGATTTCAGTGGTTTTGAATTTCTGCAACTTTCCTTTATAGGCCTCTATTCCAAAACTAGGTCTTATTATAGGTCTTTAGCAGTATAAACCATGTTAATATGGTGAAACAGAGAGTGAGGTTAGTCAAAGATCCAGCTAGTTGCTTATTTGAGTTTTGGATTGTCGGACTATAATTGTGCTTTCTACCCTCCCTAGAACTGTAAATGATGCCCTGAGAGGGCATTGTTTGGTCCAGGTTTGTCTTCAGACTCATGTATAAGCTGGAAGATCTTCTCTGCAGCCCTGAATTGTCATAAATAAGACTGTTTCAGGTCTTTATTGTTCAGATATTCAATCTCCATGACCTCATGTATTTATATTGTTTTTCTGAACATGAAAATAAAATATAAAAAGTGATTATTCTTGGAACATATTTGCATACTTTAATCAATTACTAAGTCTTTATATTCTCTATTATGTGACTAATATTTATCTGCAGATATTTTTTAACATGGTGTTATTCTTATAAAATTTGTTATTAACTTTAAAAGTTGAATTTTTAGCTAATATATTGTAAATTCTTAAAACTTCATTTGACTCTTCTCTGGATTTAGAGCAGTGTTGTTTGATAGAAATGTAATGTGAACCACAAATGTAAACCAAAAATATAATTTTAAATTTTCTAGTATTCACACTTAAAAAAGTGAAAAGAATCTCATGACAATTTAATAATTTATTTTATTTAACTCAACATGTCCAAAATATTATAATTTCAATATATGATCAATATAGAAAGATTAAGGAGATATTTTATTTATTTTTATATTAGTCTTCAAAATGTAATGTCTATTTTATAATTACAGAATATTTCAATTTGTACTATCTTCATTTTACATATTAATATTAAGGTCACATGTGGCTAGTGGCTGCTGTATTGCATGATACAGATCCAAATAATAATATTCTGAGAGAGAAAAAACAGATTACAATTAAAACGTACAAATATTTCTACTCCATTATTTTAACACATAATTATTTTGTTTGTTTGTTTGTTTCCTTGTCTCCATCTAAAGCAGCTTTCCCTGGAAGATATTTTATACATGGGAAAACTCATAAATAACTTGTCTTTATTCACAATTCTTTTGAGCTTTTTTCCATGTTTAGATACTTTAAAATGAATAGGCACATTTCATTTTATTCCAGTATAGAATATAAATAGGCTTATAAAGATGTTCTTACAGGTCAAGATATTACAAGAATAAGTTTCAAAATTATAAATGTGTTTTATTTCCTATTTGTAAGCTTTGTTTTCAATAATGGCAATTTCCTAAACATATTTAAAGTAGAAATGTGTTGGCACTCTATTAATTGAATACTTTATTGAAGTTTTCCAACTTACTTTTGAACAATTAGCAAAGGAATCTTGAGGGCTCATTTGCAAACATGTTCTATATCATTAAAGTATACTTTTTCAAAGGCTCAAACATTTTAAAAATGTTATTTATGAAGGGAACAAAGAGAAAAAGTATGTATGGTTTCCTGAAGTATATCTACTTTTTTATCACTCTTAATGCCATAAAAATTTTTGCAGTTAATTTATTCTGTGTGTATACTCATACTGGGTTTGAATTTATATAAGTTTCTTCAACTTTAGTTTTTATTTAAATAGTAGAATATCACAATTTGAACAAAATTATGAAGTTTTGCTCTTTTTTCAATTGCTAATTCATTTATACTCTAGAGGTTTCTTAATTTAGTAAATATGTGTGTGTGTGTGTATGTGTGTGTGTGTATGAAATATACATTTTTGTCAAAATACAATTCTTCCCTATAATTTGTATTATCTATGTAAAAACAAATACTTTTATCTTCAATGTTGAACTTTTAAATTAAATTTATGATAGCATTTATAGTAATGTCAAATGTTCTACTTTATTCATAAATTTCAAAATCTTTACTTTGAGTTGATAAAATGGAAGAAAAGAAGGGACAATTTTTGGAATTACCATTGTTAATTTTTCTTTAAAAGCTTCTTTTTTGGTTTGATGGAGCGCATACATTAACAACTATCATTTTATTTTTTCTATGTGCGTAAAGAACTTGGATTTAGAAATTTCATTTTGTCTGAAATGCCACACTGCACATAGCAATGTCTATGTGCCTTTATAATATAAATCCTTAAATGTTGAAGTAGACGGTGACTTTTTTTCTTTTTTTACCATATAAATGTTTTGTAGATTTCATGGGCAGTGATATCAGGGCTGAATCTATGGTGAATGATAAATGTCAGTAAACAATTTTGTGTTAGAAAATCACCATTAAATTTCAAGAGAAACAGACATTTGGTACTTAGTTTCTCATCAAATATGCATTTCTATTTTTATGAGTTCATTGCTGTGAAAGAATCTGTGGCAAAATAAAAAAAATTACCAAAAATTTAAAAATATGATTTTTAGATTTATGTAATAAGTGGCAGAAGAACATTTAGATGATTCTTTATATTCATCTTCTGTTTCCAATATAAAGTTCAAATATACCTAATTTGTAATGTCCTGTATTACTCAGTGACCCAGCTGACTAATGACCTGATGACTTTATGCAGTTTGCCAAAAATGACCTTTGGGGCTGAATATTAAATACTTCTCTAACCAGAACAGATTTCTGAATTAGCCCTCACTAACTGCTGGTGGCCAAGCATGCTCCACCTTATCAGTGAGCATCCTGAATGTCCACTTTGAAAGAGAGGTGCTAGTTAAATGGAGCCTGTTCCAGGCTAACTGGCGGCTAACTATGTCTTATTAATCAGCAATTAAATGTACAAAAATAATGTATAAATAATAAAAATTACTATATCTATTATTTCAAAAATTAGTGCTTGATATTAAAATATTTCTGACCAATGAGCAAAATAATAAAAATTATATAAAGCGTTTACATACCTATTTGTCTTCTTAGAGGAGTACATATTTTCATCAAGATTTCATTAATAGTATGCTTAATTTCAATATATTTTTGTTTTATCTAGATTTATGTGTTGTCCTACTCAATATAATACAACATTATTTAAAATTGGAAATGAAAAGATAAAAGTTATAATTTGTAAATCATTATTAAGCTATGGAATGGTGTAAAAATGAAAGTAAATGCAGGTATTTGGCATGCTTATTGGTATTCTAAATACTAGCAATTAATTGGGCAGGCCATTTAGTGAATTTTCTTGAGTTACTATGTAGGCACTATGATTTTGAAATTTTCTATCTGAATATTTAGATTTCATAGAAAAGATTCCATTGACATGTTTTTGTCTAAAGATAAAATTACCTTTAGTCTTCACTTAAATGGACACAAATGTGAAACATAGGTTGTTTGATCAGGTTACATGCTTTTCAGTAATGGACATACTTTGGCAAATTCCTTTCAAATTGAAAGGAATTCTGATTCTATCAAAATTCCAGTTGATCTACAAACTTCCTTTTGAACTTTAAATTTTTAATCATGATCAATTGTAAATTTTTGATGGATTTTTTTTCACTTATAGTATTCACTATAGGTGGAAACATCATTTTGGCAGAAATTATCATATAGTAAAAGATCAAATGGAATGAAAAAAAAGATCATCAATATGAAATGACGGGGAATCAAGTATATAATAAGATCTAGACAGAAAATATCTACCCGCTTCTGAGCTGTAGCTCTGATGGTAAAAAGAAAAAGAAAAAAAGAAAACATCTAGACAGACGTTTCCCTTGATGTCATTTAATAAATTCTTTTGAACAATGTAATATGATAGGCCATTGTTTTTTTTGTTTGTTTTTGTTTCTTTTATTTCAGCATATTATGGGGGTACAGATGTTTAGGTTACATATGTTGCCCTTGCCCCCCCTCCCCCCCAAGTCCGAGTTTCAAGTATGTCCATCCTTCGGGTGGTGCGCATTGCACTCTTTGTGTATGTATATACCTGTCCCCTCCTCCCTCCTCCTCCCTCCTCCTCCCCCCTGCCCAACATCCAATAGATGTTATTCTTATATGTTAGGCCATTGTTTTGAACAAAGCTCCTTCAAGGGGCCGCAACAGACCAGGCAACCAAAATGGAGTCACTTATGTTAAATGCCACATAATCAACCTGAAACTTTAAGGAAATAGGTTAATCGCCCAAACGGACCAGATTTTCTTAAAAACAGGAGGTATCAGTCTGAGTCAACATAAAA
>CAUYSK010072672.1:0-12692 GCA_963575035.1 Avahi laniger | reverse complement strand
CCACCCCATCCCAATACCCCTGACCTGCCAGCAAGAGGAAATGACACCTTGGTGTCCACAGGTTGTTTTTCTCCCAGGAGGATGTGTATTTTTTGAGCCTAGAAAAAGAACCAAAAGGAACGAACTTCACTGGTGGAATTTCTGGACACCATGAATGCTTTAATAAGTTTTGGCAACAGAGTGCTTGCAGTTTTAGCCTAAAAGGCAGTTTGAATAAACTAAAAAATTAGGTCGTGTGCAAACTCAGTGTTCATTTCAACATTGTTCATAATAGCAAAGGACTAGAAACAACCATTATGTCCGTCAGTAGGGCAAAGGCTAAACTGTGGCTCACCCAATAGAATACCATATGGCAGGTGAAATGAATAAACTAGATCTGTACAGCATGTGAGTAGCAACCTGGAGAAATCTTTAACATTGAAAACAATGTTAAATTGAGAAAACAAAGTGTAAAAGGAAATGTATAGCATGATATCACTTATGTAAATTTCAAATGCATAGAACATGAATATACACTGTTACATACACATACATATGAAGTAAAAGATTAAACCTATGATTTGAAGGCGGCAGTTACCTTTTGGGAGAAGGGGAATGAGATGGGGGTGGGTAGCAGTATCTGGAATGCGTTGAAGATAAAACAAAAAACCAAACCGAAGTCTGCTGAAATGTTAACATACACTCTACCTTCGACGGAGCTACATCCCCCAGCAAATGTTACAGCCCAGAGCTAGCTCCCTCCGGCTTCAAACCAGCAGACAGCCAGGGGGCCTGTGAAACTGGCTTTACTTGGCCCTTGGGTGGCTGGATCCCAGAGACCAGCCCCCCTAATCTCCCCGCCCCCCATCTCCCCTGTGCCAGGTAATACGGTGCCGGCAGTGTTCGCCATCCCAGCTGCCAACAGACCTGGCTTCACCGGCTACTTCATCCCGACACCTCCCTCGTCCTACAGGAACCAGGCCTGGATGTCCTACGCAGGAGAGAACGAGCTCCCAAGCCAGTGGGCCGACTCGGTGAGACCCTTCCTGATTCCCCCATAAAACTTCATCTGCTTGACACACATCAGGGAGAAAATGGGATGGAAAGTTAAAACCCAGGGTTTTGTTATCTCAACCCCACTGCCACTAACCAGATGGCTAAGGTCAGCCATTTTAAAGGAGATGATGTGGTAAGGCAGGATGTCCTTTGACAGAAGAACTTTGACCTGCCTTCCAGTCCAGGCTCTACTTCTTCCTAGCAGGGCGATCTTAGTCAAGTAAATTTTTATAATAATAAGTACCATTTGTTGAGTATTTTCTATGTACCAGACACCATGTTAGATGTTTTGTCTATATTATCTCATTCAATCTTTACAATAGTCTTATCAGGTAGGTATTATTATTCCCATGCTTACTTCCATTTTGCACATAAGGAAACCGAGGCCTAGTTAGGTGATGTGACTTGTCTAAGGCCACATAGTTAGCAAAGAGGTGTCAAGGCCACAGTTCAAACCTGCACCTATCTGACTCCAAAGCTTTCATTAAATTAGTTTCTTTTAGCTGTAAAATTTTAGATGAAATGTCAGAAAATGAAGCATTAGAAACCCAAGATTGAATTACCTCGCATATAGATTCTAGAACTTTCTGCGTAACTTCTGGCCAAGGACTGCTTTCTCATGGTCCCCTGGTTTCTTCCATCATGACAAGTAGGAGTATATGGCATAGTGCTACGGTCCCCAAACCCTGGGCTGCAGACTGTTAGAAACTGGGCCACACAGTAGGAGGTGAGTGGCAGACTGGCAAGCAAATGAAGCTTCATCTGTATTTACAGCCACTCCCCATCGCTTACATCACTGCCTGAGCTCCGCCTCCTGTCAGATCAGCGACAGCATTAGATTCTCATAGGAGTGAGAACCCCATAAACCGTGCATGCAGGGGATCTAGGTTGCACGCTCCTTATGAGAATCTAATGCCTGATGATCTGAGGTGGAGCTGAGGTGGTGATGCTAGCGCTGGGGAGCGGCTGCAAATACAGATTATCGTTAGCAGAGAGGTTTGACTGCACAGTAAATGTAATGCGCTTGAATCATCCCGAAACCATCCCCCCTACCTGCCTGTCCGTGGAAAAACCATCTTTCGTGAAACCACTCGCTGGTACCTAAAAGTTTGGGGACCCCTGGCATAGTGGACCTGGCCCAGCCTGCACCATCCTGGATATTGACAGCCTAACCTGCCTTCTCATTCACCTGTCATGGCTGCTGTGTGAAAGAAACCAAGCAAACAAGAAAAGCCCAGTGATCACCTCTACAGTGGATTGCCTTGTCCTTGAGTAAGATCATCTTTCATCGATGACAAAGGCAGGCTGACCCCCAGGCTGACCCTGAGTTCATTTTAGGGGTCGGTCTCAGCATTTGGAATAAATCCTAGACTTAGAAAACACATCGACACCAAGGTCTGGGTCATCTTTTCTCTCTGCATAAACCCCTGCGTCCATAATCTCTGCCCCGGTAGCAACAACTCAACACTGGTGTTGGTGTCTGTCCTCATGCTGCACTTAAAATGACAGCGTCAGGGGTAAAGCCGTCCTACATATGTTAATTTTCCTGATGACCAAAGCTTACACTTTTAATTTTCAAAACATTTAGAAATATGTATCATTTTGCATAAAAATATTTCTGTAATGAATGATATTTTCCCCCTCCTTCTTTAAAAGAGGATATATCCTAGGGAGCATTTAGGAGATTAAAAAATAATAATAAAAAATAAAAGAAGATGTAACATAATTTCATGTCTTTTATAAATGATTCAGCATCATTATGATGCCTCACTGTACTAAAGTGTCATTTGTAGGATGAGCTCTAATGGTTTGTAGAATTGCTGCCTCTATGTCATCAAATATCTCCAAACTATTAATACTATGATTTTTGGAGTTATTATCACAGCTCAGCATGGTTTTTTCTTTGTCTGATCTTGCTCCCAGCTGGTACTTTATGTTGCTTTCAATGTCCTCACTTCCAGTAATATGCTAACCCTTAAACATGCTTTTCCTAATGTGCTATTATCTGCAAATGAGGCATGTCTTAGCTCGTTAAAATTGTTTGTAAAGTTGGAGTAAATAAGCTCTAAGCGAGGAACTGGAGGGATCCCCTGATGTTAAGTCTGTGGATTTTAATGGGGGACTTTATGGCATCTATTTTGGTTTGGAAACCTTTTTTTTTTGAAGAGGGGCTTCATTCTCTGCTGTTCTAAACAGCTGACATCACTGGATTGATCTGATCAGTTCAGAGCTTATTTGATTCTGTAACGCACTTACAGTCTAAAAATTATGTATACTTTTCAGAAAGTGGACTCTATTTAACTAATTAGACGGTAAGTCTGTGGCTTTGACAGCTCCCACTGCATGCAGAGTACAACGCTGGGTACTCCGTGGGAGTTGGCAGAAGTATTTTCCAAAACCTTGACCTTGCCCTCAAGACACTAACAAGAGATAACTTAGCCAGGTTTGTAGCCACACCCAGGCCCTTGGGTTCATATTGCCTTAAAGGGGAAGGAAAAGGAACGCAGCACACGGAAACCCAACCTTCCTAACAGGATGATGGGATCGTTCTGGGCTCATACCCTTCGGTGCCAAGGAGAACCAGTTTCCTGTTAGCTGTTTTTAATTAAGAGGAAGATGATTGCTTTTAATTAAGAGGAAGATGACTGCAGCTTAAATGGGTCTTTCCTGGAGTCCAATTACCGCTTGCAGTTAAGCAGGGAGGCGTGGAGTAAGTGGGCAAGACAGGCGATTTATAGCATAGAAAAGTCAGTGCAGGAAACTCGATCAGTCATCAGCTTGAGAAAGATGCCCCTTCAGGGCAGTGAGAATGCACCCCTTCCACATGGATGTGAGAAGGAAAAGGCCCACACCATCATTTGGATGCCTAACCTTCCCAGTCCCAGGAGCTAGCTTGGATAAAGTCACCTGGGCCTGGGATGGCAAATAGATTTCATTCTTGATGCTAGATGGAGAAGGGCTGGGAAGGAGCTTCTGGGCCCAGCAGGAAACTGTGCTGTAATCAACTGGTAATGTCTGCCGTGGGTGCTGGCTGGGGAAGGAGTGGTATTTGCTAGCCCTAAATTTTTGCTGGCAAAGTGTGATGGTTCTAGCCATATTAACGTTATGGGATATAAAGGTCTTTTGTAGAATACCATGGAATGGCATCCCCGTATGTGGCACTGTTTCTGTGGGAGCGTTGATCCTGCATTCCAAATCATTGACTTGTCCTTATCCCTAGAAGTTTCCATATATTCAAGCATAGAACTATGTGTCTTCCACTTTTAATGAAAAGAGAACATTTTTTTCAAGACGCTGAGATCATATCCTGGATCCAAGACATTGTAGTGCAGTGATTAATGCCAACCCTTGGAGCCAGGCAGACCTGTGCAAAGCGTGTCTCAGTGGCTTGTCACCTTAGACCGTAGCACTCTTTGCTTCCGTTTCCTCATCTGTGAGATAATGATAACAGTACCTACCTCCTATGTTGTTGCTTTGAGAATTAAATGAAATGATGTGTGGTAAGCCCTTTGCACAGGGCTCAATCAGTGTTAGCTATTATTATTATTAATGATAAACCCCTGAGTTCCTTCAAGATCCATAAACAGCAATAGTTCTGTTTGCTGGATTGTGCTTATATGAGTAAGGTAGCCAGGTAGATTCAGATATGGACTCAGATATGTTCCTAATGCTTTCGGCAAGGTTTAAAACACCTATTTAATTCATCCAAACAGTATATTCAATGAGTCCAAATTACTGGTTTTCTAAACAGACTGACTCCGGGTTTTGTATCTATACAGTAGCACGTGGCTTCTATTTTCTGCTAAGTCCTTTTCCTTGTCCTCAGTCCCCTCCTACCTCCAGTATCAAGCGTGCCCTATGACTTGAGGCCCTTTCTAATGCCAGGCCCTTCTCTTCTCTCCCCACATCCTGTACAGGTGCCCCTCCCAGGGTACATCGAGGCCTACCCCCGATCCCGGTATCAGCAGAGCTCGCCCTCCAGGCTTCCTCGCCAGTACAGCCAGCCGGCCAGCATGCACCCCAGCCTGGAGCAGGCCCCGGCGCCCTCCGCAGCGGCCTCGCAGCAGAGCCTGGCGGAAAATGACCCGTCCGACGCGCCGCTGACCAACATCTCCACCGCAGCCCTCGTGAAAGCCATCCGGGAGGAGGTGGCCAAGCTGGCCAAGAAACAGACAGACATGTTCGAGTTCCAGGTCTAACGCCTTAGCCCCGGGGGACTCTGGACTTCCACGCTGCAGAAAACAGCCTTTGGGGTTCTCACGCCTGATGTGTTGGGACTCCGGAGAGAGAGAGTGAGTGAGTCTTTCTCAAGCTCAGTTTCTGAAAAGGTGAACAGTGGGGCTTCTGGGAAACAGGAAACTCTTGAATGAACAACTGGATTCTTCTTGGCTTATTCAACTGATTGTGTGTCAAGAAGTCCCCGATTGGGACGTTACGATTGATATTCATTATGTTGAATGTTTGAACTGGGTGTATGTCCCTTTGGAGCCTTAATCACAAGAGGCACTAGCTAATCTACAGATTCCTGTCCAATGCCATATTTTAATAAATCACTGGAAGGCGGAGAATATACCTCTTATCTTCGGTGACCCTGCATGTTAACTCTGTTTCTGTGTTAAGGCAACACAGGAGCGTGGATTAAGCACCAGACTGCACGCTCTCTCGTTCAGCCATGACCGTGATGGTTAACATCATCTCTAGTCTGTAAGGGAGACACTGACTCCAGCCAAGAAACTTGAGTCCCTTTTTTTTAAAAGGTTCATATTCAAAGTCAAATGAAATTGGATGAAAGTCAGTACCCATGGCTGTGCCTATAAATAGTCCTGACTCTCTATTTCCCCCATTAATTAAAAAAAAAGGCCAAAAAAGAGAGAAGAAGAGAGGGAATGGTAGATTTGTGTCGACAGGTTTTCTGAAAGGTGTTGTGGCTTTGGGAATAGAGCACCCCACAAGTTAGGATCTAACTGAAAGAGAATCGGTGCTAAGAGCTTTTAGGATCCTACAAAGAAACACAGTTATTTGTGGAGGTTTTTCTTCGCCCTGCATTGAAGGTGGCCTAAGAACAGAGCTTCTGTCTTTGGGGGTATAAAAAATACAATGCCTTTTACAAAAAAATCTGTGTCTCTTCAACAATGATGTCCAGCCTGTGCGGCCCAGCGGTACAAAAGGGAATAGTAACTGATCCCTGTTAGAAACAGGAGCAGCGGATCCATAGTCTTCCCAGGCTGCAGCCTCTGTTTCTAGAAGCTTCTGAATGTAGGAAATCTGTTGAATTGCGTTTAAATGTAAATAAACTTTTAAAAAGTGTGCACAGGGAGTTAGCCAGCTCCCTACAGCTAACGGATGCAGGAGGACATGTGCTGAAGTGCCAGGACTGCTACCTTGTGACCATGATGTTGCAAGTCACCCTCCCTGGCATGGCGAGTTGGCCGCCAGAGCTCTGGGTAGGGGACATTGTCTCACAGCACTGAGGCACCAGCTGCTGCCCTGCCCCCCACCCCGTCCCCAGCAACGTGAGCAAGACAGCTGCTGACTTTGGGTAGCAGGGAGAGAGGGGACACTTTGGTTCCCTTACCAACTCTGGGAGCCTGTACAGATTGGGGGCTTACTTGGTGTCTGTTGGAGAACGAGGTCCTGTCCTGCCTTCATCCATGATCCATCTAGCTTCTGCTGTCTCCATCCCTTCTGAGCCCATCTGCCCATTGTCCTCATGAGTTTCTTTGGTCTTTACTGAAAGAAGAAGGTGGAAACTTAAACGTTGAGAGAAAACAAGAAATGGAACTGATTAGAATGGGAGATTCAAACTGTCAAAGCACAGACTTTTCAAAGAAGCCGTTTTTATTTCCCAGTGGCAAATTGCCCTTTTTGGAATGTTCAGAGATGACGTGTCATGGAATTCCCAAACAAGTCTCTCGTTCGGATGATAATAGGTAGTGTCCTTTTAGTATGCTGGTTGATCTTTCATAGCGTTAGGTTTTTGTTACTTAAAAAGAAATCAGCTATAAATAAAATGTATTTTTGTAATTCCCTTGTGTACATATGGTATATTTCTACCAATGGTCAGTTGTTGTAGTCCAGAACCTAAATCAGCTTGCAGAACACTGTGTACAGTGCCAGATTTTATGGACAGATTAACATAATGCCTGAGTCTATCCAGATAGGCATTCAATGCACTTGAATGAACAAAGAGCCAAAGAAACTCAGCCTTTTCATGCAAATGATATGAGTCTGATAAAGTCAGCTACATTGTCCCGCTTTCCCAATAATATTAATATTTCATCAGTGCAATGATATCAACCCAGTACTTTGTCTACTTGGTACATGCCTGGAAATACTGTATGTGAAAATGGCGTTTCAAGACCTTAGTGTAATTGAAATATATACACGTTTCAAAAGACAGTGTCTGAGCTTTGGATGTTCCGATGACTTACAGAGGATGCATCTACGGTCTGCAGAGGTCTGGCTCCCCAGGTCACTAAGAGGATGGAGCCACAGATCACTGTGGTCTTTGCAGAAGCCCATGAAATAGCGGAGACAACTAAAAATACAGCGTGCTGCATCCGACACTCTCTTACACTAGACGTCATGAGTTCAAGAGAAGTAGATGGGAGGAAAACCTTAAGTTGAAAAGAAATCAGTCTGTTCCTGTTTTCCCACCAATGAGGAGACAGCCCCCCACGGTTGGGTTTTCTGTGACTGAGGTGTGGCCCCTTCTCTGAAGAGTCTCCTAACCTAACTTCCTAACCTCCTGACCTCATGGAGGTGGCAGATACCCGGATGCTGACTCTGAGAAAAGGCAGATGGTCGAAAGGGCCTCACAGAAGTGAAAACAGGGTTCCGTGAGAGCCCCGAGGAGGCAGCACTGGACTCTGTGTTCATCGGAACCCTCCCGTCACAGAAGCCACAAAGGACCTTGGTTGACGTGGGAAGAGGAGGAAGTGGAAATCCAGAGAGTGTAGCGAGTGACTGGCCCGGGGATTCCAGCCCGCTCTGCTGATCCATGACCCGGCTCGTTTTTCATCTCACCACGCGGGTTGCAGGCTTGTCAGTGACACGTTTCTTTGACTGTGCCCGGAAGTTTAAAAAATACATTAAGGGTCATGGGAGGGAGTCCATGATGTTCTTGCCAAGAAGAAAGATGAGTGATTGCGTATGTAAGGAACTTCAGATACAGTGTGTAGAGGATGATGCATTTTGTGGCATAATAAACATTTTTCAGCACTGGTTTTGATATGAGTTTTCTGCATTTATGAAAAAGAAATGCATTTTGGCATTTTCCGGAGAGTGCCATCAAGGAAATGGTGTCCTCACCTGCTGTTCAAGACTGCAGGGAGGAATTCCTCTCTCAACACCAAGAATCCAAAGGGACAGGCAGGGATGGCCTTTCCTGCTTGTCCCGGTGAGGTAGCAGACCCCGGGCTCTGTGTCGGGGGAGGGGCCTGGTGTGCAGGAACATAAAGGTCTGGGGTGTGACCCGGTACCTACGAGGGGAGGCTGTGTCATGACGAGATGGCCACTGGTACCTATGGAGCAGGGAGTTTCCTCTTTCAGGGTGGATTATGTAAGGATCAATTCTCTAGTCCTGGAAGAAGTTTTATTGTGTGTTTGGTAATTTAACAACTCAGCGGAAGGGCTTGTAATTTCTGACTTATCCTGATGGAAGAAACGAAATTGTTAGATCTGTGATTAAAAAAAAAAAAAAAGCAAAAAACCTTCTGAGAGAGAGTGTAGAATGGAGGAGGCAAGGAATGTAAATGTCTAACTAAAAGAAATGCTTTCTAACAGGCAGAAATTAGAGAAACAGATGAAAAGATTTAAACATTGATTGCATACAGAAACGAGCTCCCTTTTTTCTGCATACCACACGGGGACTCAATGTTTCATGAATAATATAACAAGTATTGTTTTAAAAGTTTGAGAACAAGATTGGGACTTAATCCTAAATTCCTCCTACCACACACCAGAAAATAATTTGGACTTTCTTTACAAAATACAGCCAGATACTCTTAAGGAAAGATAGTCATTTAGCTTGGAGTAGTAACTGACCAGGGTCTAAGTGTTGGAAATGTAATTCTGCCATTCAGTCCAACCTCGAAGGGATTCCGGTCAAGGAGCTTTTGCAAGGACTGGAGACCCGCTCACACTTGCTCGAGTGTAGGGGCTGGCTGAAAGAATGCAGGCATATTTCACAGACACAACGCACAGCTCCTCTCCGGGAAGGGGTGGAGGTGGCCCTCGCTCTTACGCTCTCTCACCTCCTCTTTCCTGATGGGCTTTCATCCATATCTGCTCCATCCTCTTGCTTCCCCTGGCCAACTGGCTTTCTCATTAGTATATGTACTAAAAATCCACCCAGGACCCACCTCGCACAACCTTTCCTCTTCAGTACCCTCCACTCTGGGGATTAGCATCTCTGTGCCCCCTGAGGCTAATTCTCAAGGATCTGATAGGTCCAGTTCATCTGCCTAGGGATGAGCCACCTGGGGTCAGCTATGACCAAGGAGGCTGGGTCACATAATATAAGCATGGCCCCCTGGACTGATCCTTTCAGCGGGGGCTTTTGTTGGGGTCTAGCACCCAAAGAAAGGAGCACGAGTGGACAGGACCTTCAAAAGGAGCCTACTACAGACCGGAATTGACCGGTACACCTGGGATGCCACGCAGCAGCCAGTACTGGGAGAGCAGCCTCTCTGGAGACTACCGCAGAGGGGCAAGGGGCGTCCTTCACTTAGGCATCAGGTGAGAATACGTGACCTTGAACCCCTGCTAGACTGGCCAGAACTGCCCTAACCACTTCCCACCCCCACACCAGTTATTGATACAGCCGCAGGGTCTCAGAAGTGATTTCTGACCAAGGCCCAGTTAGCACGACGTCTTGCTCAGCAGACAATAAATACTTGTAAATTGAATTGCATGATCTTAGCTCAGGTGCTATTAATGTGGCTCGCGGCCACACACTTGCATGGATGAGAAAACCGATGAGCCTCTCAATAGAGTCTTCTGAAACAAAATTGGTTTCAAGTGAAACTGATATTATTGTGGCTCTGACCTTCTGAATATAATAAGTTAGTGTCCTGAGAATTGAAAGGTCTCTTGATTTCTTAGGTGAACTGTTACAGAACCCTAGCCTAACATGAATGCTAAAATGTAAAGTGTTTCTGAAAGGGACTATTTAGGAAATGTAATTGTGCCAGAAACAAATTCTTTTGGAAGATATTAAGTTGTTTTGATTCTGCAGGTTTCAAAAATCAGGAAATCTGTGACATGGCAGAATTTGTCTCCATAGGTCAAACCCACATTTTAGCGAGAGCCATTATATAAGGAAATCTAAAAGTGGATTATTTTCAATCTCTGACCTTGGTCAGACTTTTGCAAATTATGAAGGGAGGCCGTTAATGTATTTTACGTAAATTAACTGTGGCCTCACCTTATCTCTCCTCATCTCTTCCTTATGTCTAAACTCACCCCTATCACACACCCCAAACTAAGTAGAGGAAAGGTTTGTATTAGAATCAGAGAAGTTATCAATGGACTGGAAATTTTGAAAAAGGTACAAATATTCTCGACCTTGAGTGACTCACTTTAGTCTCCGATTCCTCATCTGTCAAATGGGTACGACAACATCTGTACTCCCTACCTCCCATGGTGGTTATGAGGAGCACATAGCATAATGTATCTGAAAATGGTTTGAAAAGTCTATGTGAAGGAATTCTTACTAAATTATGGGTTTTGTCATTCAGTTCTCTCCAGCAAATATTTGAGCTCCTCCTATCCACTGAATTAATTTGTATTATCGTGTGTTCCTTGGCACAACTTCTTGTCAAGGAAAAATAAAGAAATTCCTAAATTTGGAGTTGCCCACAAAAGCCAACCTCATCTGGACTTGCTGTTATTGTCGTTGTTGTCTCTGATTTGGAGGATGTGTAAGTACTTGTACATGTGCTTTAACTCTGGGTGAAAAACCCAGACCAGCAATTCTTTAAAACCACATTAGACACGTTGGGCAAAGTACTGAACAGAAGCTTGGAATGTAGCTGTTATTTTAATGCTTTGCTTTCTAATTAACTTTGTACGTCCTTAGCCTCTGCTGGGAACAGAGTGTTCATATGCTGTTAGAATTTTTTATTGTAAAATAAAATGACAAAAGGCTTTCATACCCCAAAACCTGCCTGCTTCTCATTCTACCTCTTCCAGTTGGTGAGATGGAATCCCTTTCGCAACCCAGCCCCACAACAACGGGGGGTTGCTAAAGAACCACTGCAGTCCTGGCAGACCCAATGTGGTCTCAGAACCACCCCAGCTTGGGGCATGGGCTTATGGGCCAGGAAAAGCTCACTCCTGGCCATCCACAGGTCCCACAGAAGCAGTTCCAGCCCACCCATGACTTGGCAACTGAAGAAAGATGTGTTCCTGGAGCCGATGGCGTCCCAGGGCAGAAGAAGCCAGCGTCTGCTCAGGTGCCCTTCTCAGAGCATAAAGAAGTCCCATCCAGGTCAGTGGCTCCCAAGGAGTCCAGGGAAGACAATGGTATGGGGCACAAGCTCCCAAGACCACCTACCTGTCCCCCTATTGACTGCCCGTGCTAGTCCCAGTAATCCTGACACCTGCCCTCTGTCTATGTGTCCCTGTGCTGCCTGCTTTGCCCTCTGGCTTACACATTGGACAGGGGAGGGTGACCAGCCACAAAAATGTGGCTCAGCACAGGGGCTAGGCCAACCCACTTCTCTCTCTTGGAAATGCCAAGAAACGGAATCTGTTAGCAGTGGATGTCGAAACTGGCTGGTTGAGACTCCGAGGGGCCATGATAGGCTGTATTCAAAGCAAAGATCTATTACAACAAAGCAGAATACTGAGTAAGACGGAGACCTGAGGCCAGACTTAGAGTAGAGGTAAGAAATCCTGTCTGTTTTAACAACAGACAAATCAACCTTGGATGTCTAGGAGACATCCCTGTTCCCTTCTGGTCGGTCACAACCCTGGGGCTTTTGTAGATCCAAGGAGACTACAGCGGCTTAGGCAGCAACACGGTGCTGCTTCTCACCCGAGCTGCATTTGCTCAAGTTCTCTGCAAGTACTTAGAAAGTGCTGAGAGACCAAAGGAGCAATTCTTACTCCCCTCTCTGCTCACCTGTGATGAGGGCTCAGATATGCACAAAAGATGCTCCCAAAGCCACTATCTTAGTGCAATGATGAGGAATAAGCTTGGAGCCCCTACAAGATGCATTTTATGAGGTTCACTGTGGAATGGAGACTGTCGCAGAGAATAGTACAAGTGGGTCCAGGAAATGAGGGGCTCCCTATGCCTCCATTTTCTTTTTCCTTCCTCCTGGACCCTGGTCGCTTTTGGCTTTAAGGACAAATGAACCGGTCACATGGAAGGAAGTGGCCAGACAGGACTATGGTACTTCTATACCAGGGATAGGAGGCAGACACAGACCCAGGGGGCTGGAAAGGCCCATGGCAAACCCAGCTTCCACTTGCTGAGTCTCCCCCAGAAGCAGGAGAGCCTACCCATTCCAAACAACAGTCTCTAGACTTCTCTGAGTACATGCCACGCAACCAGCTCGGGAACTCTGCTGGCCACTGGAAACCAGAAAGAATATTCTTAGGAAGGAATGTGGAACCAAGTAATGGAAACATGAGCGATTGTCACCCAC
>CAUYSK010072671.1:0-39542 GCA_963575035.1 Avahi laniger | reverse complement strand
AATTTATTTCAGCATATTATGGGGGTACAGATGTTTCTGTTACATATGTTGCCCTTGCCCCCGCCTCCCTCCCTAAGTCCGAGTTTCAAATATGTCCATCATTTGGGTGGTGCACATTGCACTCTTTGTGCATGCATATACCCCTCCTCTCCTCCCTCCTCCCCCCTCCCTCCTCCCCCCGCCCAACGTCCAATAGATGTTATTAGAGGAACTCTTAATGGTGGTTAAATGAGAATAATTCCATGACCTTTCGTAGAGTGAAGACTGTTTAATAAAATTCAACATCCAGTATTGACATGATAAAAATATGTTTAAGTTAAAAATAGCATAATGTTTAATGTTGAACACTAGAAGCATTTTCCACTAAAATCAGCAACAAGATAATATTATCACTGTTATTTAATATTATTCTAGATATATGAAGCTAAAAAATAAGAATTTAAAAAATTACAAAGTGAAGACAACATAATGACTATTTACAGGTAATATGGTGATTGCATATCTAGACAATCCAAGAGTACCATTGGAAAATCTCTTATAAACAATGCATTAAGTCAGTAAAGTAGTTGGTTACAAAATCTACAGCATTTCTGTTTCATGAAAAAAGCTAAAAAACAAAATGGAAGAAAATGTTGTACTTAAAATAGCACCAACACCCACTAACTATTACAACATTGGTAACAACAAAAATATAGGAAAATAAAAGAAGAAATAAATGAAAATACATACCCTGTTCACCAGTTAGAAGATTTAATGGTGTAAAGATGCATATTCTCCCTAAATTAACCTTTACCTTTAATTTTATAACAATAAAAATACATTATGAGTTTTTTTTGGGAGTAGACTCGCTGAGTCTAAAGTTCAAGTGGAAAAATAAACAAGTGAGGCTAGCCAGGAAAATTCTGAAAAAGGAAAGTAAGAAAGAAAGATTAACCCTAGTAAGTACTGTAGCATAATTATAAAGCTGCATTTATGATAAAAGTTTGGTAGTGGTACCCAAAGAGAAAGGCAGATTAACAAAAGAGATTAGAATCTAGAAATAGACCAAATATATTTGAAAAGCTAGTATATGATAAAGCTGTATTTGAAATCAGTGAAGAAAAAGTAAAATTAGACAATGCAGTAATTGGTGTTAGCCATTTGGAAAACCATACATTAAAACTGGATGCCTATCTGATTTCTTGCATCAAATAAATTCCAGACAGATAAACAATTTAAATGTAAATAAATAAAATGGGAGAAGGGGAAGAAACATGGGTGCACCAAGCGCACGCGCGCGCACACACACACACACACACACACACACACAATCTTGAATTGGAGAAAATCTTTTTAAGTAAGACACAAAACTCAGATGCTAAAAAGGAAAATTGACTACATAAGACATAAAATAGATATAAAGTATAAAAATGCTACAGATTAAGTTAAAAGGTAGGGTAACAAGCTAGGAAAAAAAGTCTTTACACTTCATACTGTAGATAAAGAACGAGTTTCCTTAAAATACAAAAAGTTCTTATAATTAAGAAGAAAAAATATGAATGACTTTTAAATTAAGCAAAGAATGAAGTGACTCACAAAAAAAGAAATGCAAATTGCTTATAAACACATAAAAACACACAAGAAGTTTCTTCACCTCACTGGTGACTAAAGAAATACAAATTAAAGTGAGATAACAGGTTGGCAAAGATAAAAGTGGTCAGCAATGCCCACATGAGTAACAGGAAACAGGTGCTTTCACAAATTGCTGGCGAGGTTGTAAACTGGTATAGTCTCTTCGAAAGGCAAATTTGTAATATTTCTCACATTTTAAAATGTTCATATCCTTCAACCCAGCTATTCCAGTTCTGTGAATATCTGTCACAGATATCTGAAATACACTAACAAAGGTATAAATAGAAAAATTTTCTTAAAAAAAATCAAAAACTAACAAAAAAGTTCAAAGTACAGAAAAAGAACTTTCTTTTCCTGAACCAAATGAGAGTGAATTGCTGATACAATCTAGAAATAGACCCAAATACATGCCATATTGCTCAGGAATAAATTAGTGTATATTTCCCCCAAGCCAGGAAATTTTTCTACATGACCTCAATACAACCATTGAAATCAGGAAATTACTGTTGATATCATCTAATCCTCACACCTCCTTCAGGCCCATAATTATACTAATGATGTCTTTTTAGCAAAAGGATCCAGTCTGGAATCCTGCTTTTAGTTGTCATATCTCTCTGGTCTCTTTCAACCAGGAGCGGTTTCTTAGTCTTTCCTTGCCCTTCATAACCTAGACGCTTTAAAAATATGACAGGCCGGCTACTTTGAAGAATATCCCATAATTTAGTTTGTGTGAGGTTTCCTTATGATCGGATTCAAGTTGTGCATCTTTGACAGGAACAACACGGGAATAATGCTGTGTTCTTCTCATTACATCCTAATCTGGGTGGCGCTAGATTGATTTGTCCTAATCCCAATGATGTTCACTTTGATCACTTGATTAAGGTGGTGTCTAGTTTTCCCTTTCTAAAAAAAGTATTTGTTTATTTATTTATTTTGGAGACAGATCTCAGTTTATTGCCCAGGCTGGAGTGGAGTGGCCGGATCATAGCTTGCTAAAACCTTGAATTCCTGGGCTCAAAGTGATCCTCCTGCCTCAGTTTCCCAAGTAGCTGGGACTACAAGCACATGTCACCCTGCCCAGCTAATTTCTTTTTTTTTTTTTTTTTTTTGTATTTTTTGTAGAGGCAGAGTCTCTCTATGTTGCTCAGGCTGGTCTTGAACTCCTGGCCTCAAGCGATCCTCCCACCTCTGCCTCCCACAGTGCTAGGATTACAGACATGAGCCACCATGCCCACCCTTCCCTTTTAATTTATAAGCATTTCATGGGAGGTGATTTGAAATTATGTAAACATTCTGCTTCTCATCAAACTTTTTTTTAATCATCAAATTTTTTTTGAAACAGCTTTATTGACTCACATATTTAAAGTGTATAATCTGATAAGTTTTGACACATGTATACAGCTGTGAAACTATCATCACAATCAAGATAGCAAACATATCCATCATCCCCAAAAGTTTCCTCCTGCCTTTTTGTTATCTTTTCCTCTCACCTTTCCCTGTATCTTCCCCAAACCCAGGCACTACCAACCTTCTTTCTAATGCTATAGAATAATTTGCATTTTCTAGAACTATGTATAAAGTGAATCATACTTTTTGTCCTTTTTGGGAGGTCAGGATTCTATCAAATAATTATTTTGAAATTTATCCATGTTGTGTATATAAATAGTTAATTCCTTCTTATTGCTGAATATTATTCCATTATATGGAACTCATATTTGATGTGACTCGCTTGATTTTAAATTTACATTTTAGCTATTGTTTTCTATTTGTTCTGTTTGTTTGCTTCCATTTTCCTTTTTTTGTTTCTGCATACTTTCAGCTGAGTAATTTTTATGATTCCATTTAACTCCTTTGAAGAGTGCCAAGACCATTCAATGGAGAAAGGACAGTCTTTCAGCAAGCGGTGCTGGGAAAATAGATATTCGCATTCAAAAGAATGAAGTTGAATCCTTACCTAACACCATTTTATCCCTTTGTTGGCTTTTTTTTTTTTTTTTTGAGACGGGTCTCCTTCTGTCACCTAGGCTGGAGTGTAGTGGCATCGTCATAGCTCACTGCAGCCTCAAACTCCTGGGCTCAGGGGATCCTCCTGCCTCAGCCTCCTGAGTAGCTGGGACTACAGGTGCGCATCACCAAGCCTAGCTAATTTTTCTAGTTTTTGAAGAGTTCTTGCTAAGGATAGTCTCCAACTCCTAGCCTCAAGCAATCCTCCTGCCTCAGCCTCCCAAAGTGCTAGGATTATAGTCATGAGCCATTGGCTTTTTAAATGCAACTCTTTACTGTGTTATTTTAATGATGGGGCAGGGTTTATAGATACCTACTTAGCTTATCATAGTCTCTCTTTAAGCAATAGTATACATGTTGGTAAACAGACCTTGCAACAATATTTACATTTCTCCTCTTCTAGTATTTATGCTGTTATTTTCTTACATTTTATTTCTACGTATGTTGTAAATCTCTTAATACATTTTTATCATTTTTGTTTAAAATAATTATTTTTAATGACATTTAAATAATAAGAAAAATGTCTTTCATATTTACCTCTATAGTGTACCTCTTCAGTGCTCTTCATTCTTTTGTGTATATCTAGATTTCCAACTCATATCATTTTCCTTCTGTCTAAAGAAGGTCATTTTACCAATTTTTGTAGCAAAAGTCTACTGTTGACTATGCCTTCAGATTTTCTATGCCTGAAAATTCTCTATTTTGTCTTCAATTTCAAAAGTATTTTTGTAAGTAATAGAAATCTAGGTTACCTTTTCTTTTTTAATACTTGAAATATGTTGCTCTATCATATTGTCTCTTGCAGTGTTCCTAGTAAGAAGTCTGCTATCATCTTTACCTTTATTCTTTGGTCTTTATTCTTTATGTATTTTTCTCTGACTGCTTTTAAGATTTTCTATTAATAATCATTATTTTTAAATGATTTGATTACATCATGTCTTGGTGTCATTTTCTTCATGTTTTATGTGCGTGTATGTCTGTGTGGGGCTTGTTGGTATTGTTGGATCTGTGGTTCATAGTTTTCATCAAATTTGGAAAAATTTTTACTATTATTCTTCAAGTATTTCTTTTATTCCCTTGTTCTTTTCTTCAGGGACTCCAGGCCATTTAAAGCTCCACAGCTCACTGGCGATCTGTTCATTTTATTTTCAGTCTTTTTTCCCTGTTTCATTTTAGATAGTTTCTATTGCTATGTCTTCAAGCTCACTGATCTTTTCTTCTGCCATGTCTGTTCTGCTGTTAATCCCATTGAGTGTTTTTTTCTTCTTAGACCTTGCAGTTTTTGCCTCCAGAAGTTTGATTTAAGTCGTTCTTTTTAAAATACCTTTCAGGTCTCTACTTAACTTTTAGAATATATGGAATACAGCTTTCCTTTTCTTCTTCTAATTTTAGAATCTTTGTAATTGTGTCAATTTTAATTGATAATTTTTTCTCCTTGTTTCAATTATATTTTCCTACTTTTTTGCTAATCTGGTAATTTTTATTGGATGCCAGACATTGTGAAGTTTACCTTGTTGAGTGCTGAATATTTTTGTATTCATATAAATATTCTTCATATTTGTTCTGGAATATAGTTAAGTTACTTGAAAACAGTATGAACCTTTTAAGGATTCCTTTTAAACTTTATTGGGTACTACCAAAGCAGAGTTTGTTTTGAGCTAACTTTGTCCCACTGCTGATATAAAACCCTCCTAAGTACTTTACCTGTAGCCTTGTGATTTATAAGTTTTTCTTCTCTGACTGATGGGAATTGAAATTATTCCAAGCTCTTTGTGAGGCCCAGATATTTTTCTTCTAATACTTTTGGGTGGTTCTTTTCTAGTCTTCAGTAGTTTCAGGACATTCATGAACTGGTCTGTTCTTAACTAAAGACTCAAGTATGACCCTCTGCAGATCTCTGGAGCTCTCTGTCTGTGTGAGTCTCTCCTCCCTGGTACTGTGACCTGCAAACTATAGCCACCTTGACCTCTACAGATTCTCAGCTATATGGCCTTAACTCAGGAAGACCGCTTTGCTAAGGTTTTCCCTTCCTGTATCACTGTCTGGAAACTCTCCTCAAATAGCAACCTAGGCAGTCACACAGTTTACCTCATTTGTTTCCCATCTCTCAGAGATCACTGTCCTCTATTGCTTGATGTCTCATGTTTTGGTAACTATTGTTTCATAAATTTTGTCTGTATTTTTAGTTGTTTCAGAAGGGATGGTAAATACAGTTCCAGTTAATTAATCTTTGTTGAAAGCAGAAGCCCTTGTCCCTCATCACACTTGTAATGAATGATTGAATTAATTAATTGACTGAATACTCTTATTTATGTCTATATAGACATACAGTTTCTTATTTAATTGAATGAATAATAATCCCTTACTATCGTTATTTATTTTAACGTTCAAATTATTCTCAACTTAGTCAATGGGTATAAGAATCATTAAAAATAAGAATGCTTAATGCAGCATTTTGGCTCCAAAATTCATGGACTGGGAGTGAAGGAGGGTAGCCTCTAAGGAAAAGTAGGGTGCCATTATCAGAAAAAGTAGGGAAACAACGACTGATTATTCTACCAATGGATATCTGAGGAACTTAGTAAAAGGTGGAAGTACCCACTTTATCCTCAATGAAACAATGAAGTGCCCTGGTGGATGTGGAGGCAAGCCAGAGCATGATGGATAGTGTTATTTGCAAGATAATGCAAAATGCAGGAGATCCCACTGATCAAACAGAAGTCTCAGAATCCAGTTCTTACTGACAGTCATGAGTGTTGGTAACAAATAGATACCCAAGAGAACAATGACGCTCCTTGACACGTTATAGAACTGCTTGGAACAAAGACAACATTCATTCTTTCTCATTCAACAAATATTAATTCAATGTTTAATACCTCCCAGGCATTGCACTATGTACTGGAGAATACAAAACTTCACACAACAGACAAGTCCCCGCTCTCAGAGGCCCAACATGCCAGCAGTGCCTGTATAAAATGAGTTATCTCATGAGAGCATATGAGATTCCAGCCCTAAAGGCCCAAAGCATTCTTTTCAGAGGGCTCGGTTTCCTCCTGAGGGGGAGGGGACAAGAATGATGTCTAAGTTAATATTAGTACTTGACTCACATCTATACTCTTGTGAGATCCAGAGAATCTCGGGAAAGGCTCATCAACAGAGGCAGCATTTGAACTGGACTTTGAAGTAGGAGTCTGTTAAGTAAACACAATAGGAGAAGTCTTCCATTCAGAGGAAATAACATGTTCAAGCCACACAAGCTTTGAAAAAACACAATAAACTAACGATAATTCAGTATCACTGGAACGAAATAGAAATTCTAAGAAATAGGGCAGTTTAGGTAGCAAGAATTCTTTTTTTCTTTTTTTTTGAGACAGAGTCTCACTCTTTTGCCTGGGCTAGAGTGAGTGCCGTGGCGTCAGCCTAGCTCACAGCAACTTCACACGCCTGGGCTCAAGCAATCCTCCTGCCTCAGCCTCCCGAGTAGCTGGGACTACAGGCATGCGCCACCATTCCCGGCTAATTTTTTCTGTATATTTTTAGTTGTCCGATTAATTTCTTTCTATTTTTAGTAGAGACGGGGTCTCGCTCTTGCTCAGGCTGGTTTCGAACTCCTGAGCTCAAACAATCTGCCAGCCTCGGCCTCCCAGAGAGCTAGGATTACAGGCGTGAGCCACCGTGCCCGGCCTTTCTTTTTTTTTAGACAGAGTCTCACTCAGAGTTGCCTGGACTAGAGTGCAGTGGCCTCATCATAGCTCAGTGCAGCCTCAAACTCCTGGGTTCAAGCGATCCTCCTGCCTCCCGCCTCCCAAGTAACTGGGACTATAGGTGCGCACCACCACGCCTGGATAATTTTTTCTATTTTTAGTAGAGATGGGGTCTCACTCTTGCTCAGGCTGGTCTTGAACTCCTGGCCTCAAGCAATCCTCCCACCTTGGGCTTCCAAAGTGCTAGGATTACAAGTGTGAGCCACCATGCTCACCAGTGCTAGTCTTATATTATCATTCTTCCTCAACCTGTGTACCAAGTATAAGTAAGAGATAATTAAAAAGTGACTAGCATGGCCTCATATAGTATACTCTATATAGTGGCCTAGGAGGGGCCATATGGAACATGTCAAACCGCTGTGGACAGACCTTCAAGAAATCACATCATCTTAGTTTCTCAGGAATTAGTTTCTGGGAATTAGTTTCAGGGTTTCTCAGCCTTGATGCCATTGGCATTTGGTTCAGATACTTGTGTTGTGGGGAGCTGTTCTATGCATTGCTGGACATTTAGCCAAATCCCTGGTCCCTACCTACCAGGTAGCAGTAGCACCTAGTATGACAACCAAAAACCAGACATTGCTAAATGTCCACAGGGGTGGGGATAGGGGCAAAATCGCCCCAACTGAGAACCACTGAGTTATTCAAACCTAACAAAATCTAGTTTAAAAAAAAATCAGCTAATCTTAACAGCTGTGCAAATGTTGATAAATATTACTGTTTTTTCATTGTCTTATGCTGTTGTGGAAAACTGTTCATAAAGCTGGTACGAAAGCGTATTGTGCCATACATACTTGTTTATATTTTTAAGTCCTAACAAAACTCTATAATTTTCAACATTTTAAGTAGAAAGGATCATGAAAGAAAAACAAATACACGTATGAGTGAATGGACCTCAGGGATGATGGTAGGAAAAGTCTCTAGGATTTATTCAGTGCCCCGTACGTTTTTTCTATTTTTTTTTTTTTTTTTTACTCATCACTATACTAACGAGCAGAAGTGCCCCCTATGTTTTACATTTTGTAAACCTAAGTTTTTTCCAAAAAATTGTTTTTTTATATGCTCACTGTTAAAAAGAAACAAAACAAAACACTAAAAGAAGGAAGCAAAAAACTTTTAATGTCATCAGTTAACATCTTGGTGCAAACGCTTTCTGACTTTCTTTCTGCGCATTCGCTCATTCATCAGCTTATCCTCTCTCAGAGAGAATAGGAACTGAACAGTCCAGAGAAATTTTGTTGTTAATGGGAGATATTCGAGCTTGTGAGATTTCTGGCAACGTAAAAGGTAATAGATTTTAAGCACAGAGGAGGAATTATCTTTGGAAGAAAAAGCGTTGCGTTGCGAGAGGATGAAAGAACACACACACGTGAATATATGTGTCTTATTGTATCTACATGTATGTATAATGCTGTATCTACCTGTAGGTATGCATATACCTTATTGTATCTACATGTATATATATATTTTACTTTACACGTATCTGGGTCTACATATATATGTATCTCAATGTGTCTACGTGTTTCTTACTGTGTGAGCTACTTTGGAACCTGCGTTTTCATTTATTCTATTGCGACCATTTCCCTCACGTCGGTATTCCTCCTCCACATCAGTTTTACAGTACCCTAATACATGCCAGTCGCTCAGTTTTTAAAGCCACCTAATAATGTCGGGCAGTTTGGCAGTTTACAATTCTTCACCATCGTCAATGCTGCGACTTAATATCTTAATGGTGAAATATCTGTAGATACTCAGGATTATTTCCTGAGCAGAAATTCGTGAAAGCGGAATTGCTGAGTCAAAAGGTCTGCAAAATTTAGTGGCTAAAAATCGCTTTTAAACCTCACAGTCCGCCTCAGGTATGCACTGTTTACCTGAGGAGGAAAGGGAGAAGCAGAGAGGTTCCTTGGCCCAAGGTTAAAAACAATTAGAAGCGGCCGCATTTAAAAGCCGCGCGGGCTCACTAGGCTGTGGTTGGGGTAGAATTTGATGTTTGGCGATTTTTTTTTTTTTTTTTTTTGGCGTTTTCTAGGTGGGGGAGGGGACGAACGGCGGGGAAGGAAACTTGTGTCGCAGCAGAGGAGGAGGAGGAGGGGAGGGACTCTAGTCAGGCCAGAGCCAGCCGCGACGAGAAAGACTGGGCTCGGAGCTCGGCGGGCTCCTCAGCCGCTCTGCGGGGCGCCTCGGAGGCTGTGACCTCCAAGGAGCTCCGGCCCGGGACAGCGCGCGGAGCCCGGGTGGTTGCCAAGGACCTGCCCTGTCTGCAGGTCTAGTTGCTAGGGCCTCCATCTTGGGGCCGGTGGCCGCGGCGCCCCCGGAAGGGGTTGCCGAGTGGGGCATTCACTTCCGGTCTGGGGCCTGCGGCGGCGGCGGTGGCGGCGGAGGCGGCGGCGGCGGCGGCAGCGGGTCGGTGTAGAAAATGGCGCTGGTGCAGCGGCTCGGGCCTCTTCCCGCGGCGCTGCGGAGGGCTTGAGGCTCGCGAGCCTCATTCGCCGCGCCCCACTTGCTCGTGCACTTTACACACATGAGGTGAGCGGAGCGGGGTCCTCCCTCCGGGCGGGAGGAGCCTCGGGCGCTGCCGCAGGGCCCGTAACCGCGACGGTGGCGCCGGGCGTCCCCGAGACCTCGGGCCTCGGCGAGAGGGCGCGGGCTGCACCGCTGCGGAGGCCGGCCGGGTGGCCCGGAGGAGCTGCGCCGCGCCTCTGGGGCCGGGCGGGGTCTGCGTCTCGCCCGCGCCGCCTGACCGCAGTCTGGGCTGCAGCCCCGCAGCTTTGTGAAGTCCCCCTCCCCCCGGCTGCCCTCCCCTCCCCCATCCGGCCCCGGTGCGAGCCTCTGCCGCAGCAGCTCTGTTTTCACGCGCATCTCGTTTTTTTGTTTTTTGTTTTTGTTTTCTGTTTCAGAGAATTGGAAGCTAAAGCTACCAAAGACCTAGAAAGAAATCTTAGCAGGTAAGATGGGCGAGCTTTTCGTCTCCCGCCCCATTATAATCCTGTATTTCCACTCTGGTTCGCCCTTTCTGGGTTTAGAAGTTCCCCCGTGTCATTTTCTTTCGCACGCAGAGAACAGACGTTTGGGGGAAGCGACCTGAGGGAATATTGGATGGAGCGATTGCGGGGAGATGCGTAATTACGCGTGTGTTTCTTTCTTAAAATAAAGCGAAAGCAATTCTTGTAAACTTAGTTAAAGCATTCTCACCCTTTTAGAATTTAATTAGGGGACTTGTGCATTAATTACTATTGTAAATGGTTGCAGGCATTGTGTGACTCATGATTGAGGCGGCCCTTGTGGCGGGCTGTCAAACTGTTTTGGCTTCCCCGTTATTACTTTGTATCTCAAATTGTTGCCTTTATGAAAAGATACTATGTGTTCGCATTTTTTTTTTTTTAACACATTGTAGTCAGGCGGATACTGTTGCATTGGAAACAGTTTTGCCCTTGAACTTTAGCAAGCATAAGCTGCGTTTTGTTTTCCTTTGAAACTACATTTGTGTCTATGTTCGGTGTGTGTTTTTTTTTTTAATCAGCTGGTAAAATAATTAAAAATCTGTTCCCTGTAAGTGAGTATCGTTCCTATTGGGCCTGAGTGCTTTTGCACTGGCAACTTAAAGCATCACTGCAAAGAGAAATGGGGTTTTTTTGTTGTTTTTTTGCTTTTTTTGTTTTTTTTTACCCGGTGCCTTTATGGAAATGTTTAGCTTTATTGAGCTGGAATTGCTTAAGCATCAGGAAATTCCACTGTATTTAACTCTTTTCACATTCATTTTCTGTCTTACAATCTTTTCCTTTCTTATTCACCTTTTTCTTTTGCATCATAGTGGGACACTCAGAAACTTAACCAGTTCACCAAATTGGTGAACAGCTTTCCCCGTGCTCCCCCTCCCCCATCGAGTTTGCTCTGGATGATTATAAATTTTAGGTTCATTTTAGGGTTATTAACACTCATGATTCAAATCATCCAAATATTTTTCACCACATAGAATCATTCCAAATTGCCGGCCTTTTGAGTTTTATAGATATTAATCTGTTCAGGTGGTGGTTAAGGATTGTGTTCAGTTGGTAAAGGTGGGCATGATTGATTTACGTAGTAAGAGATTTTTGTTATAATTATGGAATAATTTAAAAGAAATTAAGCCTGACATCACTGACTAAATAACTGTTTATTGTACATTTAAATAAGTTATGTTGTCAAAAGATATTAAAGAAATGTTAAGGTATGAAATCATTAAAGAAAATAGGTTGAGTTATTAAGGTCTAATTTCAGCAGCAGAACAGAGGTTGGGGTTTAGGTCTATCTCTCCTTCCATTTTTGTTTTTTTGTCAGGTAACTATATCAGTGTCATTCCTGTGAAAGTATTCTAGGATTTAATTAAAAATTATACCACAAGTATAATTTTCATGCTATTACAGTTGGGTAGAACTTGAGTTTCTGAATTGGCTGTGTATCAGAGTTTGGATTCCAGCTCTGCCACTTACGATATGACCTTGACTTTTGGCAAGTCACTTAGCCTCTCTGTGTCTCTAATCTATAAAATGAGAGGCCAGCAAGTTGCTAAGGTCTGTTAGACACCTTGGGTTACATAAAAAGGAGTGACGTGCTGCCCATGTCCACAGAGGGCATGTACAATGTAGTAGGGAGACTATAGTAAGAATATAAATAACTGTAATACAAGGTAGGTGATAGAAGGTCAAAAGAAGATAACATCCTGTTCAAGAGCTTGAGGATCTTCAGTTGATCAGAGAGTATGAAAAAGAAAAACAAATGTCAAGGAGATGGTAGGGCAGTGTGTACTAAGGATTCTGTGAGAGGGGAACGTTTCTTACAGGTTTTAAAAGTATTTTGAGGAAGGAGAAATGTAATGATTAGGTAGGCAGAGGCTTCCTTTCAACTCCATCTCTAGCTTTATACTTGCTTTTCCCCAAACTCTCTTGTCTTTGGTGCTCTCTGCAGGAAGTGAAGGCATTGTATTCATCGAAGTAATCATTTGTTGAGCATTTTATATTTTAAATGTGGGACCCACTAGGGAGGCTAGAATAAGTAACCAAGTATATTGCTTGCTTACTTTCTGCTTGGCACCTTTCTCCAAAGACTTTACATGGACTCATCTGATCCTTGAAAAATCCTGTGAGGTAGGTACTATTATTAGAAAAATTTGAGGTATAAAGAGGTTAAGTAACTTGCAGGAGGCCACACCACTTGTAATTGGAGATGCTGTCAGACATTGAACTATATTGTCTCTTATTAGAGGCATGGTTTTTCACCTTGAAAAATTTGGAAATTTCTTTTGGGAGGCAGAACCCACAGATGCAAGCAGTACATCTAGAACAGAGTTTCTCGACCTGGGCTCTGTTGACATTTGGACCAGATAATTTATTATTGTGAGGGCTGTCCTTTACATTCAGTAGGATGTTCAGCATCTTCAGTAGTGTTCTTGCCTAGTTGTGACAATCAAAAATGTTTCCAGATACTGTCAGATGTCCCCAAGGTGGGGCAAAATTGACCCTGATTGAGAAGCAGTGTTCTAAATCTTCATTTGGAATATTGATGTGAAACCCTCAAACCTTTAAGTGTTGAATTAATTTGAACGTCTTTTAATACCATGGAAGCCCAAACTCCATTTGTGGACCCCCAGTTTGGAAGTTCTGGTCTCTGAACATCAAAGACACGTTGCCATTCTCCTTTTCCTCTGCTAAGCTGCAAATCCTCCTCAAGACAGTGCCAGTTAAAATTGGCACAAGGGATAAACTTAGTTTACTGTCATAGCTAAACTGTCTTTTAAAATTCACTGTTGGCCATTAAAATTGTCATATTATGTCAGTATTGTGGGCCTTCAAAAGAGGGAGCTGTAATGTCTAGATGAGGGTGATCACCATTGGAACTGAACTTTAAAGAATGGAATCAATTTTGAAAGGCAGAGAGAAGAAGGGTATTGTAAGAACAACAGCAAAACTAAAGGGTCAAAATCCTGAAATCACAAGGGATTTTGATACAGTACTGATTATCATCATATAAGGCATTTGTAGTAAACTAGTTGGGGCCAGATGTAGAGGTTCTTGAAGGTCAGGTTGAGGACTTTGTGCATAAATCTTTAGGTATGGGGAGCTATTGCATGCTCTTGGGTAGGGTACTGATGTGATAGAATAATCTTCTAGTCTGGGATTAGTGATGATCAGGTGTATTTATGGGAGACAACTAATGGTCTAGGCAAGACATAAAGAAGACCTGAATTAAAGTGGTGGTAGAAGGGAGATGATAGTATGAGATACCAAAGAAGCAGAACCCAGGATTTGGCAGCTGATTAGTTGGGAGAGGAGTCAAACTATGTAGGGATCTCCATCTTGGGTGAATGGGAGTTTGACTCAGCCTCTGAACAGAAGTCAGAGCAGAAATAGGAGTTCGGGGAGAAAAGAGGATAAGTTACATTTTCAGTTGTTTAAAAAAAAGTCCTTTAGTATAACTCAATTGGTTTAATTTTTAAAAATATTTTGGAGGCCAAAGTCACAGAACCATTGAATATTTTAGAGCTAGACTGTGGTCTTAGATAGAGATCAGCCAGTATTCTGGCTCTTTCATTTTTCGAATGAGAAAGCTGTGGTGGAGATAGATCAGTAATTTACTCAAGGTTATATTCTTTAGCAAGTGACTGAGCTGGGATTTAAACAAGCCTTTTGACTCTAACCCTAATGTTCTTCCCACTACGCAGTATTCTAGTTTATATTGCACAGTAGATAAAATATAACTTTGGTTTCACCTTTCTGTCTGAAAGAGTAATTTTCTCGGTATATTTTATGCCCATTCTAGTGATGAGTAACATAAGCCATATTGTCTAAAGTAGAAGTTAAACATGCTTTATGTTATACTGTTTTTCCCCCTAAATCTACTGTTGAATGTCGTCATACAAGAATTGTTAAAGGTACCATACCGTATAATGTTGCATCCAAACTGGACATTTATGTCTGAGACACTTTTGCTTGGAACAATTGCTACATCAGAAAAGACTAGAGTAGGAGTAAACCAGGGCTTTAGGTCTCCCTAGCTAAGGTGGGTCCTACTCTTGCAGTTCATCAACCTTTATGTGGGGGGAAAAATCGTCTTCTGATTTTGTTAAGTTTTTCTGTTGCTTTGCTGTGATACAGTTTGCAGGCCAGCAGAATCATATTGGTAGGCTTCTTTCTAGGTTATTTTGGCAACTGCGGTAAATCAATTGATAGAATAAATGAATCACAAACTGTAAGTTTAATTTAAAAATGCATAACAACCCTCTGGAAAATTTGAATATAAACATAAAAAGAATACCATTCTGTAACCTCTCTTGATTTTGGGCATCTGAGATATGTCTGAAATTATAAATTGGGAAGACTTAAAGTCTTTTATAGTTCTGTTTTATGACAACCTCAAAAGTATTGCCTGTGATTGGAAAGACTAAAATGGTATGCATTATATGTATTCGTTTCAGGCTGACTTATGACAAGTCTGTCACTCAAAACAGAAAAAAGTCCCTGTCCCATTTTAAATTTTAAAAACTCATTCTAACCTTATGCAAAGTATTAAAAATGGTGGAGTAAATACCTGTATATCTTTAGCTAGATATACCAATTATTAATATTTTGCCATATTGTTTTATCATAGCGCTTCACCCCAAAATATGGCAATATGTATCTTGCAAGAATAAGAGCTTTCTACATAACAAGCAAGTGATCCTACATGGGAAGTTAATAATACTCTTCACTCTATCTTCAAATTTTCCCGATTGTCTTGATAATTTTGTTTAAACATATGTTTGTTCTTTTACTCAATTTCTTAATTCAGGGTTACATTTTCTTGTCTCTGAAGTTTCTTTGCACCAGTAGCGTTTTCCTGTCCTTTTCTGCCCCTTTTCTGACAGTGACACTTTGGAATACTCCAGACTAGTTGTGTTTGCAGACTTCAGTTTGTATTTGTCTAATTGTTTCTGTGTGATTAGATTCAGGTTAAACCTTTTTGGCAGGACTATCCCGTAGGTGATGGTATGTTCTCAGTGCATCGCATCAGGCTCCCTCCCCCAGCATTTTGAAGTAAATTAACTAAAAGGTTAATTAGTTAATATTATATAATATTTTTACCTTTACACTGATTTGATGTTCCTTTTGTTTTAGGAAATGCCAAACAGTCTAAACTGAGATACAATTTTAAATATTTGTGGTTACAATAATTACAGGTCTTTGTATTTAAATTGGTCAGTCTTCATGATTGCTACTTTTATGAAGGGTTATTGTGAAGATAGCTCCCTTATTGTTGAACATGAATGTTGCTTGTTTTCAGCTTTGACCAGTGATGAACTGATAACCTTGGTAAGAAAATGAAACAGGCTGGGCTTGTAATTGGTATTCTTAAAAGAATGCCGCATTGGAAGTTAGAGTGGCACTGAGCCACAAGAGCAAAGGTTCTCATCCTGGGTTCCATAGAGGGGCCACTGGTGGTATGAAGTAGCTTGAAAAATTGAATGTGTGCTTAAAAAAAAAAAAGCAGATATAGTCCTTAATTTATCACATTTCACAGGGTAAATTACTCCTCAAAGATTAAGAGACATTACATTATAGGGAGATTGTCAGAGGAGCTGAATAGTATCAATAAAAGGAAGGAAGAATTTTGGATTCAAAAGAGAGAAAGTAATATTCCACTAGACGTAGTTTCTCTCAATCTTAAAAAAAAATCCTTGAAAATAAATATAGTTTAAATTTCCTATTTAAGATGTCTTATTTTAAAAATAATTTGCATACTCTGTGTTTGAGTTGGCTATAAAGCAGAAATCCGGCGCATTTCCACTCTTCAGCTAGGGAAAAGCATTTTGAATTTTCAGCAGTAGTATATTATGTGACGATGACTCAGCTGACTTCCCATTTCAGATGGAATGTTCAAAACAGATTGAACCTGGTTGAGGAATTTTATACTTTGAACCTTACAAGATATTTTCTGCAAACAGCGACTGATTCGATTTTGTATAATAACAAACAAGATTAAACTAACTCACTTGTTTTGCTGTTATTAGTGGTTTCAGTCAGTGAGCATTTGTTGAGCAGTTTGCTGCAGTGACATTGAATATTTTTAGAGTTGTGACATCTTTGTTGACTTCAGTCCATTCTATTCTTTTGAAGTATCCCCCTAAAATACGTGTATACACAAACAGGATTTGGTGGGTTTTAGTATATTTATAGAGTTGTGCGATTATCACCACTATCTAATTCCAGAACATTTCACTCCCCCACCGACCTACCCACCCAAAAGTGCTATACCCAACAGCAGTCACTCTGTATTTGTCCCTTTCCAGTCCCTGGCAACCACTAATCTACTTTCTGACTATGAACTTGCCTATTCTGAATATTTCATATAAAAGGAATCACACAATATGATTCTTTTTTGTCTCGTCTGTCTCTTTTAGCAAAATGTTATCAGTTCATCCATGTTGTAGCATATGTCAATACTTTATTCCTTTTTTTTTTTTTTTAACATTTACCAATTTATTACAAAGAATACAGATGAAGAGATACGTAGGATGAGGTACAGGGGGAAGGGGTGTGGAGCTTCCATGCCCTCCCTGGGCATGCCAGCTTCCGGGATCCTCCACATGTTCAGCTATCTGGAAGCTCCATTTTATTCCTTTTTTATGGGTGAAAAATACTCCATTGTATGGCTATACTGCATTTTGTTTATGCATTCATCAGTGGATGGGCATTTGGGCTGTTTTCACTTCTGGGCTATTAGGAATAATACTGCTATGAATGTTCCGGTACAAGTGTTTGTGTGGACATATGCTTTCAATTCTGTTGGGTGTATACTTAGGAGTGGAATTTCTAAAAGTTATATGGTTTAACTTTTTGAGGAACTGCCAGATTGTTTCCAAAGCAGCTGTAGAATTCTAGGTTCTCACCAGCAATGTATGAGGGTTTTTGTTTCTCCATATGCTTGCCATTGTCAACACTTGTTATTGTCTTTTTGTAATATAGCCATCCAAGTGGATGTAAAGTGATATCTCATTGTAGTTTTGATTTGCATTTCATTCAAATTCAAAAGAACTTCATTCTTTTTATGGGGCTGACTATCCAGTTGTTCCAGCACTATTCGTTGAAAAGATGTTCATCTTGACACCCTTGTTGGAGATTAGTTGATCATAAAGTGAGGAATTACCTCTAGACTCTCAGATCTATTTCATTGATACTCTATATGCCCGTCATTATGCCAGTTTCACACTGGCTTGATTACTGTAACTTTGTTAATAAGTTTGAAATCAGAAAGTGTTGAGTCCTTGTTCCAAGATTGCATTGGCTGTTCTGCTTGCACTTCTGTATGAATTTTAGGATCAGCTTGTCAATTTCAGCAAAAAAAAGTAGCTGGGATTTTGATACTAACAGTGTTGAATCTGTAGATCAATTTGGATAGTATTGCCATTTTAACAATATTAGCCTTTCAGTTCATGAACATGGAATCTCTCTCCGTTTATTCAGGTCTTTAATGTTTTTCAAAGATGTCATGTAGTTTTCCGCATATGAATGTGCTGCTTTTGTGAAATTTATTCCTGAGTATTCTTTTTGATGCTATTGTAAATGGAATTGTTTTCAATTTTTTTGTTATTTTTTTCCCTTATGAATATAGATGCATGTTTTCTTAATTTTATTATTCATTGCTACTATATAGAAATCCAATAGATTTTCTTAAAGTTTTTTTAAAAATTGTGAAAGATAAAATTTACTATCTTAACCATTTTAAATCTTGTCGTTTGGTAGCATTAAGTACGTTCACAGGATGGCGCAACATCACCACTGTCCATCTCTGCAACTCTTCATCTTGTGCCCATTAAACAGTAACTCCCCATTCCCCCCTCCCCTCAGCCTCGGTAACCACCATTGTACTTTCTGTCTCCATGAATTTGATTACTCTAGATACCTCATTCATGGGATCATTGAGTATTTGGGTTTTTTGTGACTGCTTATTTCACTTAGCATGATATCCTCAAGGTTCATCCATATTGTAGAATGTATCAGCCATTTTTATATGTTGATCCTGTGTCCTGCAGCTGTGCTGAACTTGTTATTAGTTCTAGTAGTCTTTATATGTGGATTCATTAGGACTTGTTGCGTACAAGATTGTGTCATCTGAGAATAGAGATAGTTTTACATCTTTTCCAGGCTTGGTGCCCTTTTTCTCTCTTGCTCTCACTCTCTTTCTTTGTTTTTGTCTAATTTTTCAACTGAAACCTTCAGGTTCATGTTGAATAGAAAGTGGCAAGATCAGACATCTTGTCTTGTTCTTAATCTTAGAGGAAAAATACTCAGTCTTTACCATTAAATATGATCTGAGCTGTGGACCTTTATGAGATTAAGGAAGTTTCCTTCTATTCCTATTTGAGTGTTTTTGTCTTGTTTTGAGATGGTGCTGATTTTGTCAAATGCTTTTTCTGTGTATATTGAAATCATCATGTAGCTTTTGTCCTTCATTTTGTTAACATATTCTATTTCATTGATTGATTTTCATACAACCAACCTTGCATTCCAGGAAGAAATCCACTTTGTATAGTCCCTTTTGTATGTTGCTAAATTTGATTTGTTTGTCTTTTGTTGAGGATTTTTGCATTTGTATTTATAAAGGTTATTGATATGTAGTTTTTTCTTCCTCTGATATCTTTGTCTGCTTTTGGTACCCGGTAGCTGATTTGGTCTGGTTTGAAATCTGAGGCCTTTAGTTGTTGATTTTGCATCTACCTCATTCTGCATTGTGCTATAATAATTTTTTTTATATGTATATTCAATTTCATTTTCTGCTGTATGTTCTACCTCCTTTGGTTGCAGCCTTCTTTGTATCCTCACTTTAGCCTGGTGCAGTGTTTTGCACCTGGGCTCTTTTTTGGCACCTGGTCTCTTATGGCTAACAATTAATGTATATTTTTATGGTCAGCTATTAAGCATTTCATTTGCATTACCTTATTAAATCTTCACAACAACCCCTTGAGGAAGGTACAGTTTGAGACCTCTCAAATTAAGAGTTGGAGGCTTTAGAGAAATTAAATACAAGTAGTTTAATTAAGTAGTTGCTTAAGGTTACACAAGTAGGTGGTAGAGTTGAGATTTAAGTCCATTTCACTTTGGTGTTAGACCTGGAGGTTTTCACTCCATGCTATACTGCCTAGAAAATGCTTGTTTGAATAGATTGGAATTAAACTGGGTCTTAAAGAACTAGAATGTGGGTAGGAGTAAGAGTGAGAAGAATCCATTTTTGGTGGTGATGGTGAGAGTGGTTTTAGTAAGGCAAGGAAGCAGGAATTGGCATTTAATTTGAATGATCAGTACCAGGGAGTATGATACAAGTAGAAGAACTGGTATTTGTCCCCAGACCAGTAGTTCTATTTGGAAGTGTGAGATTAACATGTAAAATAACTAGAAAATGAATATTATTTAATTAGATGTCAAGGGTGAGGTTTGTGTGGTTAAAAAGAATTATGAAGGGGCTAGTAATTAAGTTAAACCTGAAAAGAAGAGTAGGATTTAGGTGGGTAGATTTAGCAAACTGGATTTTGGGTCACCCCTTCCACATCCTTATACTATCTGACAATTGGCTTAGGCTTTCTGATCCTCAATTTCTTTTCACTGTCAAATGGCTATAATATCAGTTCTATGTTTTAGGGTTGTGGGTTCAAAATGAGTAATATCTTAGAGCACTTTGTAATAAACTATAGAGTGCTTCTGTCCTTATGGTAGAGTGTCTGTTATTTTCTCAATTTATAATCTCGCTAACTTCCTCAACCTGAGCTTTTTATTTTGAATTTCAGATATAGAGAAATGCTACAAGAATAGAACAAAGAATTTCTGACTGTCCTTCACTCTTATTCTGCAAAAGTTAACATGTAATCACATTTGCTTTCTCATTCCTTCTTTTTTTTTTTTTTTTTGAGACAGAGTCTAACTCTCTTGCCTGGATCGAGTGCCATGGCGTCAGCCTAGCTCACAGCAACCTCAAACTCCTGGACTCAAGCAATCCTACTGTCTCAGCCTCCCAAGTAGCTGGGACTACAGGCATGCGCCACCATGCCCGGCTAATTTTTTCTATATATATTTTTAGCTGTCCAATTAATTGCTTTCTATTTTTGGTAGAGACGGGGTCTCGCTCTTGCTCGGGCTGGTCCCGAACTCCTGAGCTCAGAACCATCCGCCCACCTCGGCCTCCCAGAGTGCTAGGATTACAGGCGTGAGCCACGGCGCCCGGCCCACATTTTCTTTTTAAAAATATAATCAGTCAATTGTGGCAAAATGTTAAGATTTGACCAAACTGAGTTTTACATATGCAGGCGTTTGTCTTATCATTTTCTATACTCTTATACATTCTTCTTTTAATCTTGTATTTTGCCCTAATTTTAGACTTACAGAGAAATTGCAAACATAGAACCAGGTATCCATATACCCCTCAGATCACTCCCCCAGTGTTAACATCTTACACAACCACAGTATAAGACTTTGGTACAATACTACCGACTAAAAGACAGTACTGGGGGCTAGTCACGTAGGCTCGTGCCTATAATCCTAGCACTCTGGGAGGCTATCATGGGAGTATCACTTGAGGCCAGAAGTTCAAGACCAGCCTGAGCAAGAGTGAGATCCTGTCTGTACAAAAACCAGAAAAATTAGCCAGGCATGGCGGCACACGTCTATAGTTCCAGCTACTTGGAAGGCTGAGGTAGGAGGATCACTTGAGCCCAGGAGTCTGAGGTTGCAGTGAGCTATGATGAAGCCACTGCACTCTAGCCCCAGTGACAGGTGTGACTCTTGTCTCAAAAAAGAAAAACAAAAACAAAAACAACAAACAAAAACCATAGACAATACTGGAATTCCCCCAGTTTTCCCACTAATATCCTCTCTTTATTCTGCAGTCTGATCTAGAGTTGCGCATTACACTTAGTGGTCATTTCTCCTTAGTCTCCTGTGACAAGACTTCAGTCTTTCTTTGCCTTTCTTGACCTGACACTTGTCAGTTATTTTGTCAAATGTCCCACAATTGGCGTTTGTCTGATATTTTCTCACGACAGGACTGAGACCATGCATTGTTGGCAAGAATACCATAGAAACAATGTTATGCCCTCAGTGCATCGTATCACAGGCTCAGGATAGCCCTTTTTCGTATTCTTAAAATATTTCATAATTTCAAAAAATAAAAAATAAGTAGCTGTATTAGTCTGGGTTTTTCAGAGAAACAAGACCAACAAGAGATTTGATATATAAAGAGAAAATGGCACATGCATTATGGAGGCCGAGAGGCCCTAAGATCCGCCATCTGCAAGTTGGAGACCCGGGACAGCCAATGGTATAGTTCCACTCTGGCTCTGAAGGCCTGAGAAGCTGGAGAGCTGACTGTGTAAGATCGAGTCTGAGCCTGGAGGCTTCCCAGCTGGAAGACAGGCAGAGCAAAATCCCCCTTTCTCGGTCTTTTGTTCCGTTCAGGCCCCCAGCAGACTGGCTGAGGCCCACCCACGTTGGGGAGGGCAACCTGCTTACTGGACCTACTGATTCAAACATTGTCTCATCCACAAACACCCTCACAGACAGAGCCAGAATAACGTTTAACCAGGTATCTGGGCACCTCATGGCCTAGTCAAACTGACACACAAAATTAACCACTCATAATAGCTTAAGTTCTGAATTAGAAACTTCCTAGTCTACATATTTAGGTTCCAAATCCCATCAAGTCAAATGGATTTCAGGAAGTATTCCAATTCTTAAAGTTATCACTGGCTTCAGGCCTATAACATAAATCTACAACATACTATCATTTCTAAAACCTCAAGAAGCTTTACTGTGCATGATCTCGCTTCAAGAGAAAAGGCAGTTTATACTCTTTAGATAATGGAGCTGTAATCCAAGAGAAGCCAGACCAGCAAGTCAAATCGAGGCCCTAAGAAAGAAATTAACACAAGCAGCATTGTTAATGAGGACCCAAAAATCCCTTGATCTTTTATTAGAGGTGAGAGCTAAGTTGTCATTTAGAACTAATTCCACTCCTCCGCATGGCATCCTAAGAATGATGCGTATTGTTCCTATTTCTATGATGTTTTGGGGGGAAAAAAATCTAAATGATAATTTTTTTCTTTCTGGGGCAGGAGAGAAGGTCTCAGGGACTTTCACTACCTGAGTTATATATTTAAAATGAAAAAATATATATATATATATCTGTATATGGAGGGGGGAGAGAGAGAGAAATTGTAGAGAAATGGTACAAATAAATAAAATTTCAAGCTTTCTCAGAAGCTACCTCCCCTTGAAGCTCTTTTATCTTCAGGAACCCCTCTAAACTCGGTGGTTTAGGCTGGAAAATCATTTTTTCCTTAAATGTTTCTGTTCAGTTGAAAGTGCTCCATTTCCACGGGTAACATACAGTGGTACAACACAGTTTCTCCCCTACCTCCACTCCGGCTGTACGGAGAGAAAGCTACTTATTAATTAATGTGCATTCTTCTCTAGGCCCCAGTGTTCTGGAAGGCAGTCACAGAGTTTTTATGAAAAGCCAGAGCAGAGGAATCTAGATCTCATTATGCCAAAGAGGAAGTTGAATATTTATTTTAATCTCCTTTTAGCCAGCCTCAAATGTGGACACCATTGTCTAGGCCAGTCCCGTGTACCACCTGCATCCCTTGCAGGTCTCTAAGAACATGCTGTTTCCCCCAAAGGATTTTCTTTCAAGGAACCAGGATATGGGTTTGATTTTGAACTGAGTCAACAATCCTAGGAATCTTCCAGGGAGGAGGTGGGCAGTCAGCCCCTTGAGAGACAAAGGTGTGCAGGGGTAGAGTGTGGGCTCTGAAGCCAGACTGCCTATGTTTGAATCCCGGTTCTTGGGTTTATCATCTGGTGACATGGGCAAGTTATACAACTGCTCATGCCTCAGTTTCTTCCTCCGTTAAAGGGGGCAAACAATTATATTTACCTGATGAGGTCACTGTGAGGATTAAACAAATTAACACCTGTAAAGTGCTTGGTACAAGACCAGACATATGTAAGTGTTCAATAAATGCTAGGGAGTATGTTGCTCCTGACTTAATTCCCACCCTCACCCAGGTAATAATCCGGGTCCACAATCTCTCAGGGAACTTGTGGGTAGTCTGTGGACACTTGCCGGGATGCATACTTTGGGTGACAGAAGCTGTTTCTCCCAACTCCAACTTAGCCTACTTCTTATATCATGCCATCAGAATTACTAAAACAGAGTCATCTAAAACAATCTTATTTAACAGAGCCTAGAAATTTAAGCCGGTTCAACAGTGAAAACCCCAAGAGTGAATCATGGCAAACTTTAAATGTAATCTTGTTAAATGGAAACAGAGACAGACAAACATTTGGAAAAGATCTTAAGAAACTGATAGAGTCCAATGAGTTGAAGTTCTTTTTTTTTTATTTCAGCATATTATGGGGGTACAGACGTTTAGATTACGTACATTGTCCTTGTCCGCCCCCCCCACCCTGAGTTGAAGTTCTTTTAGGTCAGACAAGTGTTTCTTGGCTTATCTCTCTGGACGTGTATGTGTGTGTTTAAATCCATATCTCTTTTTTGATAAATATAAAAATCTATGATTTCTTTTAGGACTATTTGAAATTTGAAATATAAAGAAGTGACCAAAAGCAAATTTAAGCAACTGACATTCTAGACTATGCTTTTTCGAAGTACACATGTATCCTACTCCTAGGAAACTCCGAGTTGCTGCCTCCTCCCTTCCCGAGAATCACTGAATGGGACCTAGAAACAACGTTCCATCACCCCAGAGTTTAAAGCAGACAGGGTATTGCTATCACTACATCGGCCAAGGTGATTTTGCTCTTAGAGAAGGTTTTTTTGGTTTAGCCTACACAAATAAAAGCCTTCTATCTTACATGACCCACATTTGTGCTTAGGATCAGACATTCGGAAACAGACAATGAAAGACTTACTACTCCACCTAGGAAGGACCCACGGAGAAGACTGCAGCAGTGAAGGCAAAGTGACCCGACTGGATCACTGCAGAGCTCTGATTTTATCAACTCCCGGAAAATTTTCATGATGCCACCAGGAAGGGAAGGGTTAAGGACAGTGGTCAAGGGAACAGCAGCCTTCGAGTGGGACCACAGATGGGGAAAGGCCTGGTGAGCAGCAGGGGTGGCACAGAGGATACGGAAGACAAGGAAAAGCAAAGCTCCAGGTCTACAGGACCATGACACTTCAAATGACTGAAGAGGCTGCCGAGACAGGTAAAACGTGGGCACAAGGAGAACAAGGCCAGAGATTCGGTAAACAGAATTCACACAAAGGACGTGGACTTAATCTTAGGAATGAGGCACAAACTCGACACAAGAAAACAGAGGTCCTCAACAACGTGCTCCTCCAATCTTGTTCCACATCCACCGTACTTTTTCCCTTCTGTCATCAGGGGATGACGTATTTCTTTCGTTACAACAATCCTCCTGCCCGTGTCATCGATCCTACCCTTAGCTCCTCCAAAAGCACCCAACCTTTTACGTTTTGAACCTCTTCCCTGTATTAATTCCTTTCTTCCTTTTCCTTTGGGGGGCGGTGTGGAAACTAACCCTTCCGCTTCCTCCCCCCACTTTCTCACTCACACGTTCCTAAAGCGGAGTCTGTATCCACTGCTCCTGCAACCTCTCCTCCTGTTCACTCCTCACCCAGCACGATCTGGCTCCTGTCCTGCGCATCTATTGAGTCCATTCTCATTAAAGTCAACAGTCATGCTGTCAGGTCAATTGGAAGTTTTCCTTTGTTTTAAATCGTGTAAAATACTTCAATATATTTTGAACTGCCTGGAAGAATGCCTGATAAATGAATACCACCATCCAAGTACAGGCGCAGAGGATGAGTCCAGCTTCCCTCCCGGGGAAGAGGCCTTCTATGATCTCACAGACTCACCTGGTCCCATGGAGCTTGCTCTCCACCCCGGACCCCCAACAGGCTGTTTCTCACCAAGGCATCCTGGCTCACACTGTGCCTTCTCCCTTCACCCCCACCTCTTTTTCACCTTGCTAATTTCCACTCCTCCCTTACTACTCACATCAGAAGGAATCTCTCCCAGGTGGCCTGTTCTGGGAGCCCCACCCCAGATCCAGCCCTGGCTGCATAAGGTGCCCTCCTTTCATTTCCCCTGCCTTCTGTTTTAAGTTCTCTTGTTACCACCCTGTCCTATGATAGGCTGATTATGTCCATCTCACCAAATAGGCTCTACATTCCCTAAGGACAGGAACCATCTCAGACACCCACATGGTGAGAGGGAAGTAACCACCACGCATTTGTCCTTCGGTCCTCAAGAGGGATCCTCTTTAGCCCAAGATGGCATGGGTATAGAATATTTTGGAAGCAAGGGGGTAGATCCTGTGGTTTTCTATCTCTTTCCCCTCCCCCCCTCCACATTTCTAGCTCTGATTTCCTTGTGTTGCCAAGGTAACCAACGGTCCCAGAACACAGACTTCTGACAGTTGGACTTTTAGTCACTGACACGCAAGACCTGAAGGATCTCTAACATCCCCCGTTTATGTGCTTCAGGAGTTGGTGGCACTGTTTCCGTGTGTGTAGCCGTCAGAGAAGGGCGTGGCAGAGTCTACAACGTGTGTGTGTGTGTGTGTGTGTTTTTGTTCGTTCTTCCACCCTCGCTTACTTGCCAGGGCATCATGGAAAAAGCTGGACTAAAAAGTGCTGTCAGATGGTGGGAGGATGGGCAACAAATGGTATAACCTTTCTGGAAAGTAATTTGGTATCAGATACCACAAGACTTTAATGTATTTGTGGTCTTTGGTCCATTTATTCCACATATAGGAAGATAACAAGAGGTATGGATTTATGGACAAGGGGGTTCACTGCAGATTTATTTATTAAAACGATCACCTAATGGTTAGCAATAAGAAGTGGTTAAAAGCTACAGAATAGCTACATATATGTTTGTTGCAGGCTGTGCCATAAAATTTAATAATCTCAATTTCAACTGAGATGACATCTTCTGTGTGTGCATATGTGTATAAATATACATGCATACCCACATGTATAGATGAAAAGACTGTAAGGAAATCCATTAAAATGTTTTAATGATGGTTATCATTATCCGTGGACGATGGAATCACAGCCATGTTTATTTTCATCTTCATACTTTTCTGTATTTTGCCAATTTTATACAATGATAATCTTTTTATTAGATAAATTCTTTCAACTGTAATAAGACAAATGTCGAGAGATACCAGGTGGAGATGCTTAGCAGAGAGGATTATAACACAAGGAAATAAGTTTTTAAAGGGAGAGGGCCACCTCTTCTGTCCTTCACTGGGAGACTGCAAAAATAGGATGAACTTCCATCTAAATGCGATAGTTCTGAATAGAAAAAGGGATAGACAGTGTTATTGCTTAAGTACCACCATTCTCTTCTTTTCCTCAATCCCGCTTGCTTTTTTTTTTTTTTTCCTGAAGGTTACTGAGTTCAGGGAGACCTGAGAATTGAGTCCTTGAACTCCATGGCAGACTCATCGTCTAGCAGCTCTGAACACAAATCCAACCTGAGCCTGTCTGTGGGCTATTTTCCCTGTGAGGACACCTTCTGTGAGGACACCACATCCTGTGAAGACACGCCTTCCAAGGCGTCTCCAATCCACTTCCTCCCTCCTATCCAAGGGACATGGTGGACTGGAAGTACAGGGAGACTCAGGAGGAGACGAGACCAAATTGAGGACTGCCCAGAGCAGTTCTGCAAACTAAGCATTGCCCTCGCCTGGGATGGTGATGTGGGCTCTAACAGTGTAGACTCCATAACTAATTGGGATCTAAACGGAGACAATCAATGGATAGACAAGTACCCAAGAGAGAGAACAAAACTGACTCTCAGCAAACTGGATGGTCTTGTGCAAACGCTTGAGACATTTCTAGACAATCAGAAAGATGATGAAGGTGATAACTCTGTGTTCCCAGAATCTACTTGGGAGGAAGATTTCCAGCAGTCCAGCAACCCCCCTCCAGATAGGGCTCAGGCCAGCCATCAAGAACATGATACTTGTCAACGCTTGCCCATGTGCAAAATACCAGAAAACAAAGATGGTACCCAGTTCCCCCAGATTCCTCTAAGGCTTAAGGAGCATGAACTTGCTGAGGTAAGCACAGAGGTGTCTCACAGGACAGCAAGGGACAGGCTGGGGCTGAGGGGGGGGCCACGTGGGACCACACAGAGCCTTGCAACCTGCCGTGAAGCAGGCTGCCCACCTCCCCCCAGCTCCGGGTGTGGGATATGACTAGCAGTGGGAGAAGAATCCCGACACAGAAAGGAGTCAGGGTGGAGTTGCAGGGAAAAGACCAGGGAGCTCTGAGGGAGTGAAAAGGATAAGCAGCAAGGAGAAGGGCTAACAAGTATATTTTTAAAAAATTATGTGTTTAAATGTTAATGACTATTGAAATTTTGCATTTACGGTTGGGCTATGTTTGGTAAAAGGATTTGAGCTCCAGAAATGAGTAAATATTGACACCACTGCTCGTTGAGGTTACACATACCTAAGTCATCCTCCATTTTCTTTGCAGATAAGCCAGGCAACTGGCAGCCAAAAGACAAGCATGACAAAGAGTTCCTCAGTCTCGTCAGGGCAGGCAGTGGAGGAGGAAGACACGTCTTCTGACACACAAGCCCCATCCTGTCTGAACCTTGGGTGGGTCTTCCGCTGGCTGAGGCAGCTGGTCCTTTCCTCCCTGCGGTGGCGGCGAACCCCCTCCGTGACAGCCACCCAAAGCCCCCCTCACCGAGCATCAAAGAAAAGATACTCTCGCAGAAGCAAGAGAATCCAACCCCAAGAATCCCCCAAATTAGGACATCCTACAGCACCAGATTTTTAAACTTTTTGATAGTCCCTGTTCCACAATTCCTGTGGGTTTATGTTTTTGCAATAAACAAAACCAATGTTCTTCTTACCCACGTCTTCCTCTTCCAGCATACCATCTTGACCCAGGCTGAAGGCATGTATGTGTCTAGAAGCTGACATTTATTCTTGGGAAATTTTAGGTATTAATAGTATTATGCTTCCTAAACTAAAGGCATTCTTTTTCTCTCCTCTCCCCTCTTCTTATTGTATTTTACCCTATTTTATCTACCTTATGTATTTTAACCCATTTTATCATTAACCCAAATCCCCATTTTCAGCAGGCAGCAGTACAACCCATGAGATTCCTGCTGTGGCAGTATGATTTTGATTGAAATTCCAGGACTTGAAGAAGTGGCAGAGGGAAGTAGTCACTGAGGAAGCTAATTCCAATTGGTAGTGTTTCGAGAACGCAGACAGCAGTTGTCATGTTTCTGGGGACCAATCTGGCTCTAGCATGTGTTGCCTTGGCTGTCACAGTGGCCCACTTAGGAAGATGATGAAGATTGGGAATGCTATAATACTTAACCACTTTAAGCCTCGCTTTCCTCATTCATAAGATAAGGGAGATAATATTATAATACATACCTCCTAAGCTTGGTGTGAGAGTTCACGAGATAATGCAAGCACGTGCCAAATATTATTATTGTTGCTGTTATTAGTCATTCTCCTGAGGAACTCCCCAGAACACTTGATTCAAGGGATATCCAAAAGTGAGAGTTTGAGTCAATTCTCATTGAAATACCTCCCACACGGAGCAATATTTACCAAAAGTTAAGGGTTTTCAGCAGATCTTGACTTAACCAAATACTCTCCCAACCCATTCCACTGTGCCCTTTGAAATTCCTTTGCAAGTGTCACTGAACTTTCCCCTAAATGCCACCTTCTTTGAGGAAGACTCTCCCTGTTACTGTTATCAACTCCCCCCGCCCCCAGTATCACTATTACCATCCCTTGGTTCAGCTAACACTACCATCCTGTGTGACCTTCAGAGCTCATGTGGAAAAGCACATGACTCCTTGGTCTTAAATTCCTTTCTTTTCTCAACTTCAATTTCCTTATCCCCTTCCTTCCTCCCTTTCTTCCTTCCTTCCACAAATATTTAGCACATAGGAGTGCCAGATACTTTTTTTGTTTACCAAAAAAAAAAAAAAACTCACTCTTTGAGCTCAAGTGCCTAATTATTTAAGCAATAAAGCCATGTAAACATGTGACTATAAAGGGTTATGGCTAAGTTTGTAGGGGGTACACATTGGGTACTAAAAAAAGAATAATACATTTGGCATGGGGAGAGGTTGATTTTGAAAAGGTTTCCTGAGTAAAGTTCTTTGAGTTACAGGTGAGGTTAGTTTAAGGTGCAGGACTTTAAGCTGCTGGATAAATTGGTGTGGAGGTGTGAGATCTTGGTTGGTCAACAGCATATGTGAGAGAGTGTGTGGCATATATGGCCCAGGAAAGATAGGACAGCTGGGGGGAACAGGTCAAATTGCTCAATGTATGCTCAGGGTCATACCCTGAGTCTCTTCCCAGCCAGACCTCTCACTTTATCTGCATTTCTGAGAATATCTGACCCTTTCACTAGTTCCATCACAACTGTTCCCTGACTTCCATCCACTTCCCTATAAATCCAGTCCATACACGTCCTTCCCAAACTTGGCATGTCCAGCACATCTAGTAACATCCACAATGCCTTGCCCTTTTCTTCTCCCAGATCTTCTTTTAATCCATACTCAATCCAAATTCCCCAAGAGGACACTCTTGCTTCTCCTTAGGGCCAACACGCAAAACCAGAGGGATTTCCTTCTCCATTCCCTGACTGTCTAGGGAACCCACCCTTTAAGAGCCTGCTGTAGGGTTACTACGGGGCAATATCAAACCCTCCTGGTAAAGTTGACCATTGTCCTTCCATAAGCTCTTCCCCAGTCTCTACCCTGCCACGCTCACACCACCCACCTGTACTTTTCAGCTCTCTTTATACAAACACACACACACACACACACACACACACATTTTACCTATAGACTGTGAGCTTTCCAGGGCAAGCGCCAGGTCTTTAGTTCCTTTCTACTGCAAACTCCTAACACAGTATCTAATACAGAGTAACTGTCTATCTGACTCTATATAATTCTTTAAATGTTTTCAATATGTCCTATCCATATAATTTTTTAAAAAGTGAAATACAACGGCTTAAAGAGTTGCATCTTTTAAGTCAAAAGTGACTGGTCAGCAGGAGGAGGAAGGAGACCAGAAGAAGGAAAATGGCCATCAGTAAAAGGTCAAGAGGGGCAGCAACCTACAGACTGAGAAACCTAGTAAGACCAGAGGAATTTAGAAATTCATTTGAAAATTTAATTCATCAAATATACACGGACACTTAATGCTGTTTTAGACTAGATAGACTGACTATGACAGGCCTAAAAGAAAGATGACATCTCCTACCCTCAAGGGACTTGCAGCCACAGTTTTGTTATTATTTTAATTCTTTCTCTAGCAATTAAGCTCTAAGAAAAATTCAACCAAAACAAACTACTTTCAAAGGCTGTTCATACTGAATAAGATGCCCTGTTCTTTAGTTAGATTTCTGACATATTTGCATTTTTCAGTGTTGTAGTAATATAAACCTGCTTGACAGGTATGAACCTGTCCCTAAGATTCAAGCAATGTAGTCTGCAAGCCTTTTCAATAAAGTAAGCTTTGCATACCCTTTGGGGTTAAGTGTCAAGCTACACATCAGAAAGGAAGAAGAAGTAATAATATTTAAAAATAGGAACTATTTCAGCACCTCCTCTTTCATTATAGTGTCAAATATGTTATGAAGCTACGAGCTGCAGGTCAACCTATGACCAGGTCTTCTGCTTTGTGTCACATACACGGGCTGGGGGCGGCCCACTGCATGCATCCAAAGGACTGACAGCCAACTGGAAGTGGTCACTAAGAGATACTAGCTTTGCTATATCCTCAAGCCTCCCATAGAATTATTGTGATTGCCAGAAACATACTAATTAACCAATACATTTTGGGATCTATTATCTCATAACTGAAAACTAAAATCATTCCTTCAAGACAGTTGCTCAACTTCGAAGCCTCTCAAGTTCAGCTGCTTGAATCAGCCATGTGTTAACTTAAACATTCATATTCTAGAATCCATAACACCACCATAATATACGCCAGAATACAGTGTGAGAATTTATCAGGCAAACGTAGGGGGTAATCCACTATCTCCAAAACACAGAATTGGGATAGGCTAGTGTAAACACATTACAGACCAACCGTGCCATGCCAATTTCTTGCTCAGCAGAATCCGAGTGAGAGAAAAAAGTGTGCGATCAAACTACACCTGCGAAACGGGCAACATTTTTCCAGACTTCAAGAACAGACTGTGCTAATTCATGACTCAAGAGGATACACAGGACCAAGTCTGGCTGGCCACAAGAATAGTGTCTAAAATCCTCCTACAAAACAATTAAAAGACAAATGAAGCGAATCATAAAAGAATCCCTAGAGAGTATTAAGGTCTTTACCCCAATATTAAAGAGCAGTTTCATTTACTTAGGAGAAATAGTTAATTGTTTAAGAAATACGTCTTCTCATTGTGAATTGCAAGTGGGAGGACAAGTATAGCATGCAGGAGAGTCTCCAATTTCAAGATGGAAGGGCGGGTTTGATACTGCCTTGCTTGGAGTCAATCTTGCCCTGTTCCCCCCTAACTCCCCAAACAAATAGAACAATGCTCTGCTTTCAGAAGTGAAATAAGATCCTCATCAGATAACACTCTGAGTGAAGGAGTCATGAGCAGAATGGGTACAAAAGCCTTAGGATAAATTCCCAAAAAGATTATTGGCCTAGATCGAGAAGTCCCACAACAAAACCATTTCCGTTTTATCTCACCTTTCAAACGAATTCCATGGTTTTAATGCCCAATCCATTAAATACGCTTTATGTAGAATTACTTCCAAAGCATTTTCAAATGGAAGGGGGCAAATGTCATATCTTTTTAGATGGCAGCTGTTGAAAGAAAATTCATCTCATCATTACTGAATTCTATCAGTCCAGAAAGAAATCAGTATGGCAACACTTAATTTTTCCTCTTTTGCATCAAAAAAGATGTATTAATTTAAGTACGAATCTCTAAAATAAAGAGCTCTCTCCTCTCTAGGGCAGAGCTTTCCTGTATACCCACTCACAAAGGAAAAGATAATACTTTAGGTATCTTAATGGTTAAAATGGCTGGTGAATGACTGTCAGGGAACAGGATGTGCACATGATCTCTAAGAATTCCTCCACGATGACTTATTAGCTATCAAGGGGATTGGGCACCTTTACAATGAGAGGTCTGGTGAACACCAACTTAGGTGATTTAAACTCAGCCTAGCCAACATCATACACCTTCTGAAGAGAAGCAATGTATACTTGCTAGCAATGTCTAATCTGAATCTAATAATGAGGACGCCAACAGTCAGGTGAATCCAGATTGTAGGACATTCTACCAGAGAGCTGTCTTGGACTTTTCAAACATGTTAACATCATGAAACACAAAATAAGGAAAAAAAAAAAAAAAGGCAGGAGGCAAGACAGTTCATAAAACAGACTAAAGAAACATGATGACGAATTGCTATTTGTGATTTTTGACTGAATCCTTGATCAAAGTCACAAAGCAAAATAAAACTATGGTAAAGGATATTTTTCTAACAGTTGGACAATCTGAATATGGATTAGATAATATGATTGAATATTTCCAGGGAATAAGAATATTATGGCTATGTAAGAGAATATCCTTGGTTCTTAAGAAATTCAAAAAGCTGAAGTATTTTAACGGTGAAGTGTCATATCTGCGACTTGCTTTCATATGAGCCAGGAAAAAAATAGAGAAAATGAGAAAGCCAAGACAGGGAAAATATAAAGAAAAACTCAAGTAGGGAATCCAGATCTCCGCTATTAAGGTACTATTTTGCTATACTAGTGTGATAATATATCTTTAGAGATACACGTATTTAAAACATTAAAATATTTACTCTCAACAAAACTGAGACAGAAATTTGATTTCTCAAGTGATATAAACTAGGCAATTCTTTAATCTAGATTCATTCATTCATCCTGGCAACTGCCTTTGAATTCACAGCTGGCTGCAAGAAATTTTTCGTCTCAAAGGTTGGTAAATATTCATCCTTCATGTCCTAAATGTATAAAAGGCAAACTGGTCCAGTTGAAAGCAGACTAGTGTCTAGGCATTTTTCTAAAACACGTGAAATTTCAGGAGTTTATTTAGCTTCTGCTGGGATTAAAAAGAACAATTTTTGCCCAATGGAGAGGTAGGTCTTCTGCCCTTTCAAATTATCACAAGTTGCAAGGTCTGGGTATCTCACGTCTACCTTCGAAAGAAATTCTTACACGTTTTCTGCTTCTCACAAATCAGGAACAGCCTGACACAGTACTAATAATTCCTGCAAATTGTTTTGACATTTCCTTTTATTTTGAGCAGTGCTAGATTGTTCTGCTTCTTCCAAAACTAACAAGAATAGGCATAAAGTTACCATATAATCTATTGTCCATGCTTTTGAAAGTGAAAGAGTACTATAGCCTTTATTAACATTTTTAACACGTACCTCTTACGTTACTAAAGCTACAGATCCTTTCTTAAACTAATGCATGTGTTCATATATACTGAACAGTTTGCAAATAATTCAGTAAGTTCGAAGACTCTCTGAATCCTACTCTTCACTCCCGGGTTAAAAATCTAAGCTCCTATATAAGTCTTCCCAGCTTTGAATTCCAGTTTACCACTTATTTGTTGTGGATCCTGGGGAAGTTACCTCTCTTGGTTATTTCCTCCTCTACAAACTGCAATACTAATAGTACTAAACTCAAAGGGTCGTGGCAAGGATTTGGTAAAAGTACTTGGCACACAGTAAGTGCTTACAAATTTTAGCTACTGCTAGTTGCCCTCACGTGATTTCTTTGTTTTAAAAATCTACCACAGCTCCGAGTGACTACAGAATTAAGTCCAAGTAAACGACCCGTAAACATCTCTATCATCGGATTTGGATGTTATTTTCTGGTAATCACACAATCTCCACCCCACCCCAACCCTGCCCCTGACACCTCAGAACTCTGCAGTGCTTGTTCCCCATACCCTCCTGCCGCAGTGGCTTTGCTCATGCTCTTCTGGGAACTGCCCTAACTGTGCCACCTCTCCGGCCTGCCCTGCGCCCCACCTACTCCCAAAGGCACTTCCACGTGGGCCTTCGAGGCCCAGGTTAAATTCAATTAACCTGGAGAACGGCGTAGGCTGGAATTAATCTCACCCTCCCTGTGAAACAACACTTCGCTTTTGCCAGTAGTAAGTGTACGTTTTATCCTGATCTACAGACCTGTGCATCCATGTCTTTCCCTCCCGCTAGACAAAAGCCACTATGTTCTGCTTATCTCTGCATGCTCCAAAGCCCCTGACCCGGTTTCCTGCACCTAGTAGCTCCATGACAAATATTTGGTAAAATGTACAGTTAAATCTGCAGGAAATAATTTAAGCAGATAATATCTGAAATCGAATGTCAATTTCCTCTCATAAAACTTAACTAGTTTCTACTTTAATTAAGTCTAGTCCCTGAATGTCTCTAGGGGGATGACCAGGGCAGAGCGAGTGTGTAGCATAGTGTAGATGCTTCCTGAGTTGAAAAGCTCAAGCTTTGTACAGTGGACAAAGCTAGTTAACAAAAGAATATCCACATCGTTCTACTTGTCTGAGTAGAGACTTATAGTCTATCCTCTCTTGTGAATTTAAAAGGATTTTTTAAAGCCTTTGCATTTCTAAATCTTCCAGACGAGGGTTAGATTCATTCATTCATTCAAATACATTTTGTAAACGCTACCATGCTGGAGACCGTGCACAAAGGTGAGTACGACAGACTCCCACCCCGTGCCACGTTAATGCCTTTCACGGCCAGACACGACTGTTTCTGGCCACTGGTAAGCATTTCCCTGAGAAAATTTACTGAACACAGTGGACAGGAAGTTATCCAGGCTAAAAAAATGCACCAGACTCCTAAGGTACCCCACAGTGGGCTCTCAGGCACGACTAAGAGAATTCTCCTTGCTCTTCTTTCATTCATTCATTTACCACTCGGCCCCTTGCTGAGGTCCCCGTGCGCTGGCCATCATTACCTCTCATGTCAAGGACATGGGATACACAAGACATTGTTCCTGTTCTCTACATGTCCGAAGCCTGGCAATGGTGCTAATTATCGTTTGTTCACCAAAAAAACGATCGTTTCTTGGGCAATTCTCCTTGTCTGTCTTCCTCTCACACAAGGTTGTTTAAAAATGTCTTCTGGACGTGGGTCTGGCTGTCCCAGCTTGTAACTCATTCTTCCCTTACATGATTGGCTCTCTACATGAACCGTACAGACTGTGGGAGTGTCCTGTCACAGTAATTGGGATGACTTTCCTTACGTTACACAGTATTTGTGAACTTGCTCACTTGTTAAAATTTCCTTGCAACCCCAAAATCACTAGTCAAGGTGGGTTCATGGTCATCATGGGCATGCAGGGAGCAGCAAAAAATCTGTGCCCCCTCATGTATGTTCTAAGCTGAGGTCAAACAAAGCGGTGCTCTGCCTTCCTGTTTCAGCTCAGCCTCATGCTATAAAGCGTCCTTTTCATGGTTTATTCTGTGCTATATTTTTCACATTTTTGTGCTTTTTGTTCCTGGCTTCCACTGTCTAAAATGGCCTCGAGGCGTAGTGCTGAAGTGTTGTCTAGCGTTCCTGGGGCAAGAAGGCCGTGTGCCTCAAGGCCTAAATACACGGGTGAGGGAGGCTTCGTCCAGGCAATAGTCAAGAGCTGCTGGCTGTGAGGTCAATGGTGAATGACTCAACAACATGTATTAAACACGGTGTCTTTTAACAGAAACACACATAAAACAAGGTTATGTATTGAGCAGTTGCTGAAAATGCTGTGACCAGAGGCTTGCAGGGACCTCACTATGGATCTCCCCTAGGAAAAGTACTCTGTAATTCAGCGTTCACAGTGACTTTATAGACCGTAACTACCACAATGCCTCCACCAAAAAAAACCCCAAGAATCGACTGACTATCCAGTCATACACACTGATTTTTTTTTTCTGCTTTACCTTCTGAGAATTTAGTAGGGCCAAAAAGTGAGGAAACAAACAAACAAACAAAAAATATCACTGTCTGGAATCTGTGACACTGTGGTAGAAGCAGTTGATATTTTCTGCTCCTCTAGACTCACTCACAGTCTTGCAAAGAAGAGCTTGCTGCTCTGCTGGCTAACAGGGGAAGAAAGAAAAGAGGTCAACAGGCCAGGGGTGCTATGTACGGGTCAATGTAAATGGGTTTTTCTTGGGTGTTGCTGTTTCCCCTTGTGAGAAAGTCTAATGCCTGAAGGCCAGATACCCTTATTTCCTGCTCAATACTTGGTTTTTCACTGTCCCACCGACATGGGAGGCCCAGTATGGATGAAAAATCTCCGAAAGGAGCGTTCTGTCCAACCTTACACGAGACCAATGTAGACCATGAAGAACCAAAAATCCCACTTTTCTAAGCAAATAATGCATTCTTTAATTCCTAAAAATGTATAAAGAATAAGATAATTTAGGCCGGGTCCGGTGGCTCACGCCTGTAATCCTGGGCCCATAATCCTCACTCTGGGAGGCAGAAGCAGGTGGATCGCTCAAGGTCAGGAGTTCGAGACCAGCCTGAGCAAGAGTGAGACTCCGTCTCTACTAGAACATAAAAAGAAATTGGCTGGATAACTAAAAATATATAGAAAAAATTAGCCAGGCAAGGTGGCACATGCCTGTAGTCCCAGCTACTCGGGAGGCTGAGGCAGAAGGATCACTTAAGCCCAGGAGTTTGAGGTTGCTGTGAGCTAGGCTGAAGCCACAGCACTCTAGCGCGGGCAACAGAGTGAGACTTTGTCTCCAAAAAAAAAAAAAAGAGTAAGATAATTTAAATCCCCCCAAATAATCCAATAATCCAAAACTTTTGAGAATGCCTCAGAATTCACATTTCCCTTGGCAGAAACTAAGCTCCCCAAGCAGGAAACAACTTTCGGACATCAATGTATCGGAAGCCAGCTTAGCTCCTGTTCCAGGAATTCCATGCTTAGAACCAGAAGCATTTAATGGAGAGTTCCATCCTGTATCTTCTTAACTCTTCTCCAAGGTTGAGATAATGTTTGTTTGTTGAACAAAATAGTCATCCAAGTGCACATCTGTTGAAAAGCTTCCAAGCAAGTTGAGAGGCCAAGGCAAAGAGGAAGACCAGTTAATCAGAAATCAAGGGCAAGAAAAGTTAGATCCAAAATAAATATGGTACAAAATGCCCAGAATAGCCCAGAAAGACAGCTGATGACCTTTTCCTCTAAAATCTCTTAATGTCACAGTATCAAATGGCCTAAGTGTCTAAAGCAAAGCACATAATGACCAGTACAACAGTAAGGGAATAAGGTAAAAAACACATACACCAACAAGAAAAGCTGATGGTACAATTACAGTTTGTGTTTTGAAATACAAACGAAAACACAGAAGATGATTATTGCTTGTACCGTATTTAGCAGTCTGTCACTGGCAAGGGATTACGCCTTGGTTCAAGGTAGTAGTCACAGGAAGTTGTCAAAGCTGTTTCAATCTGAAAGATGCCATAATTGCTGTAGAGATAGTACATATTATCTTCTGCCTAGAAACGAAATGGATATTGCTACAATACAATGGGTATAAATTGCTACACCCCTAATTTAAGTTTCCTCTTGGCTAAAGAAGCTCTGAGCTTGACTTGCCCAATAGACGGGAACAGCGCTATGGTATGCGAGGCATGCAGAACACACCCAGAGACCCAGCCTCATTGCTTTGATTATGATGTACAGAGCCTTGAGCTAAATAATACATTTAAGAACTACTGAAGTCCCTTCTTCTATGTCTCTATTCCTGAAGCAATGCAGAACTTTGGCTCATTGAAATTCTGGAGTCAGGACTCAGCTTTCCCCCATTTCCCATACCATTCAACCACAGATCCACTAAGTAGAAGTCAAAATTGTCTTAGATCCTCTTTCCCCTTCTTAGAAAACTGTTGACACTACACACCTAAGGCCTCCCAATTAAATGTATAAATGCGTGGTAATCTGAGACAAAGACCACCACGTGCCCAGTTGTAGAGCCAGTGGGTAAGTACACACAGCCCTCCGCCCCACTGGTTTGATTATTTGCTACATGTGCAAACTGTTGTTCTGTGTCTACAGTTACACTCTAGCATATCTGTCTCATAGAGAAAAGGAAAAAAAGTCAAAGTCACTGGCTGTCAATTCCCTAAGAGGTGAGGAGAAAGCAAAGCAACTGAGAATAAAAAGACTGTCATGGGTTTGGCAAGATGAACTAATAGCTTCTAACAGCCCAGAAACTCCACCCACACTCACACACGAGAAGCATCTGCTTGAAGGGGGCATTCTAAAGGCAGAACTAAATCTCTATTTGATTGCAAAGGTGAGCCTAGATATTTGGTAGGAGGAGGAGAGAGCAGTAAGAAAAAAAGTGGAAAAGAAAATCTTTCATGAGTTACAGGATAAATTCACTTACATATTGTCTCAAGTTATAATGAGCCAAGAAAGTACAAGACAACCATATGTGACACGATTCCAAATAAGACTGCCATCCCCAAGCCATATTTTTGGAATTTTTAGTACGAGTTACCTAAAATAAACAATGTTTGGTCCACAAAAGACAGTTAGGAGATAGAAAACTTCAATCCCCACATAATAGAGCGATAAAGACTGCAGGAAGGGTTTAGAGAAAAGGATACAAAGGACAGAGCTACAGTAGATGCTTTTCTTTGGGGATGACATTATCTCAGAGGCTATAAATTGCCTGCTTACAAACCACTACACTGTAAGGTGGACTGACTCTACAGGCAGGTCTGTGCCAGTAATTGAGTGTATAATCCCATGGCCTTCCTTGCCCTCGTGAAAAGAAGACAGAAATGAAGCCTCACAAGGGGCCCCACCTCATTCCCATGCCTAGGTCCATCCAGCCTCAAAAGTGGTATAACCTGACAGCTCTCACCACCATCATCCATGAACTCGGGAACCATCAGCACAAAAGAGACTAGGGTGTTGCCCACACTCTCAGGCAAATGATACTTCATCTATTTGCCAGTTGCCAGAATAGACACAAGACTGGAAGTACAAATATTCCAAAGTTTTTAGCTGACTTTTTTTTTTTTTTTTGAGACAGAGTCTGGCTCTGTTGTCCGGGCTAGAGTGCCGTGGTGTCAGCCTAGCT
>CAUYSK010072668.1:0-11602 GCA_963575035.1 Avahi laniger | reverse complement strand
CTAGTACACCATTGCTTTTTACAGCTGAGTAGTATTCCATGGTGTACATATACCACATTTTATTAATCCATTTGAGGATTGATGGGCACTTGGGTTGTTTTCTGCATCTTTGCAATTGTGAATTGTGTTGCTGTAAACATTCTAGTGCAGATGTCTTTTTTATCCATGTTGTTATTATACATATCAATAGTTTGCTTTTTCTTATTGCTGTAGTATTCTATGGCATAGATTTACTATAGTTTGTTTAGTCATTCGCCTATAGGAAATTTTAGCTGTTTTTTTTTAGCTATTGCAGATAAAGCCACTATGCACAACCATTGCAGGGTTTTGTGTGGACGTAAATTTTCATTTCTCTGGATAAATACCCAGAGGATGATTGCTGGGCATATAATAAGTATATGTTTAGTTTTTTAAGAAACTGTCAAACCATTTTTCAGAGCGGTTGTGCCATTTTACGTTTCCACAGCAATCTATGGGAAACACAGTTTCTTTGCATCATTGCCAGCATTTGGGGCTTTATTCTGTTTTACTTTAGCTATTCTAGTAAGTATGCAGTGATTTCTCCTTGTTCCCTGAACTGGATTTCTCTAGTGGTAGTAACGTTGAAAACGCTTCCATGTGCTTATTCGCCACACGCACACTCTCCCCAGTAAAGGTTTCTCCATATACCTTGCTTATTCTCTAATTGAGTTGTTCAATTACTACTGTCGAATTCTGAAGTTCTTTGTGTATTCTAGATGCAAGTCTTTTTCCTTTTGATCCTCTTGACAGGGTCTTTGCAGAGAAACTTTTTCGATGGTGATGACGTCCAATTTATGGATTGTTTTTTCCTTTTGTGGATTGTGCTTTTGGTGCTGTGTTTAAGGACTCTTTACCAAGTTCTAATCTGGAAGAGTTTGAATTATGTTTTTCTAAAAGTTTTACAGTTTTGTGTTTTACACTTGAATCTGTTCTCTCTCTGGAGTTAATTTTTGTGTATGGAAGGTGTAAGGTTTAGGCTGAATTTTATTTTTGCCTATTAAAATCCAGTTGTTTCAGCAACATTTGTTGCAAATGCTTCCTCCCTTGGATTGCTCTTGCATCTTTGTCAAAAATCAATCGGCCATGTGTCAGGGGGCATTTCCGTTTCTCTTTGGTTTCGTTGATCTCTGTGTCCCTCCATCCACCAGCACTACATAGTTTAGATGACTGCAACTGTATAGTGAGCATTGAATTCGGGTAGAGTGACTGTTTCACATGTGTTCTTCTTATTCAACATTGTTTTTGCTCTCCTAGTTACTTTGCATTTCCATATAAATTTTAGAATAATCTTGTCTCTACCTACAAAAAAATCTTGCTGGGATTTTGATGTGAATTTTATTAAACCTATACATGAATTTGGGGAGAATTGACATCTTTACTATGTCAAATATTCTAATACATGAACACTTGGATGTACCCAAGGGTTGGGTATCATTTATCTCTCTCTGTTTATTTAGGCCTTCTTTGATTCCTTTTATTAATGTTTTATAGTTTTCAGCACAAAAGTTATGCTCATTTTTTTAGATTTATGGCTAAATATTTTATTCTTATTAAGAAACTATGAAAGGAATTATATCTTTAATTTTCCTTTCCAAGTATGTATTGCTAGTATCCAGAAATCTAAGTGATCTTTGTCTGTTGGTCTTGTATCCTGGAACTTTGCTGAACTCACTCTGCATGATTTCAATTATTTTATATTTGCTAGATATTTTTATAGCCCAGGATATATCTTGGTATATGTTTTGTGGGCACTTGAAAAGAATATGTATTCTGCTGATTTGGAGTAGATTATTCTGTGACTATATAGATATTCTGTAAATATAAATTAGTCAATGGTATTGTTGAATTCTTTTATATGTTTGCTGTTTTTCTGCTTAGGTTGCCTCTATAAATTACACTACTTTAGCTGCCTCATATATGTAGAATCATACAGTGTTTGTCCTTTTGTGATTGGCTTATATCACTTAGCATAATGTCCTCAAGATTCATCCCTGTTATAGCAGATGTCAGAATTTCCTTCCTTCTGAGGGCTGGATAATATTCCGCTGACTTGACTAGTTATGAGGTTTTGTCTTTTCTGTTTCTTTGTGGGGACTTTAGTAGCATAATGGAAGATGCTGAGTTGCATCTAACCAGGCACTATTTTAACCCAGAAGTCACGGTGCTGCTTCATTATGCTTCTATGAACTAAGGGTTTTAAAAAAGATAGTCCTCTTACCAAAAACAATTTCACCAAGCACTAGAACAAATAAAGGAACTAGTGAATTCCATTTTTGATAGAAGGATCATTTATACTATATAAATCAGAATAGTCACTCTGTTTTGCTAGAAGATAACTTACAGAAAACAGTTTGAAATTCTATTAATATATGACTTACATGGTAGACTACAATAAACCCATGGATTACCATCCACTGAGTTTTTGCATAGTTAAAAGATTCTTCAAATAAACATTATTGTCATTATCATTCACTCCTAGATTTAATTATTGACCTATAGAGTTAAAAATTTGAACAGCCAAACAATTGTGGGATGTAAAGGAGTAAAAATCTCAAGAGAAGCTATCCTTTATTACATGTATACATATTAATTACGAATCACTAAATAAGTACTTTCTCTCTTGAGCACATTGAACATGAAGACAGTAAGAGAGATCGGGGAAAGAGGAAAAGAGAGACAAGGAAAGAGTAGGAGGGAAGCAAAGAGAGAGCGTCTCCCACAGTTCGACCCTACAATATCGAGTTTCCCAGCGAAAGTGAAGTCACCCTCCGCTGAGAGAATTCCATCCCAGGAAGTGTCCGGGTAAGTACCGATGGGTGAAGGATGAAGTTTCAGTTTCCAGGCAATGAATGCCTCGGGACTTAGAAGTTTAAGCCATCTCATTAATGTTATGTTAACTTTATTTTTGGCCTAGAAGGGAATTTTCTTTTTTCATTTGTTTCTGATGTTCACATAATAGAGACTGAGAATGAGAAATTTTCCTGAGGTGAGAAGGACATGTGAAACAGTGTAGACAAAAGGCTATTTCTGCTCAGAAGACCATCCAAGACACAAAGACAGACGCTGGAGGCCATCGCTCAAAATGGAAGAGAGATTTTAAAAGCCCTGATTATCACAGGAACATGCATTTGAGGACCTTCTACAAATATAATTCAATGTGAAAGACTTTTTCAAGGTTAATGAATATCAGTGAAAGTTATAAATTAGATGTTTTTAAAATGTAAACTTGACCATTTTTAATCAAGCTAAACGAGCTATTCCAATTTCTTATGAAAATGCATGCTAAGATGATCTTAAGTCCAGGGTAATTTGAACATCTAAATTTGCACAAGGCACTCTCCCTCTCCAGTGGTATTTAACGTGACCACCCTCCATCAGTCCTGCACGGATTCTTCATTCATAATCTCTGCACTGTTGCAACGTGACCACATGCACAGAGAGACGACCTCAGTTCATGCCAAACTGCCAATCTTAACGCAGTGTTTGGGTTAGGAAATGAGTTGGTTATAAAGTACAGAAACTAGGTGAAACCAGAAATCTGTATTTTCCTTAATTAATTCACCTCATTAAGATGAGTTGGCTTTCTAAAATTCTTACTGATACACCATTTGAGTTCATTTGGGGATGGTTATTTTATTTTGGTTGGATTCCCCCTCCCAACTCCTTGTTTCAAGCCATGTTCTGAGTAAAGAGAGCCTCTGAGGTAAGAGAAACACCTTCCTAAGTCAGAAACGAGGGTTTCTCATGAGACTTCTGTCTTGTTGATATTCCTTGCTTTTTGTAAATTGGATGGTTTCATATGACCTGAAAATAATGATGGAAATAATAATTCAATGTATTTGCAGAACATCTGTAATAACCCTGTGGAAATTAGTCTCTGCAACAGTTGGCCAAGTGCTGGACTCCTATTTAGCATACTGTGGATGTCGTGGCGAGGATGAAATGAGAAAATTCAGGAAACACTTAGCGGAGACTCTTAGCTGGCATATAGTAAGTGCTCAAGACGTGTTTCTTTGTTTGTTGTTTTATCATTTTTGCCAGGAAAAGGTTTTGGATCAGTTTGAAAAAAATGCTACTACTGCATGGAATAGTAGTGCCTATATATATCATGTATGATATGATAAAACTATTATAAAACTAGCTGCTAAAATATCTGCTATAGATAATAAAGCCATGACTGAGTTCAATTCGATCGCTATACATTGACTCTCTGCTACATCGCAGGCACGGCGTTAAAGGCTGTACTGAGGTGATGGGTGGCCATTCCACCATGTCACTGCAAAGGTAATGGAGACCACTGAGGGGGGCGTTTGTCACCCAAAGTTTCCATAACACAAAATCTGCTTCTAAGACGAACCATTCCGTGATCGCTGCCAATTTTCCTTCTCTCCAGCAAATGTTAGGAAAGTTTAAAAATTAAAGGTTAAAAAATTTTATTTGCAAAAAGCAATATTTCATTTACAGAAATGCAGAACATCTTTTGAAATCAATGTTCCCACTCCCTTTTTTTCCAGCATGCAAACTCATAACACTAAAACATCCTAACTGATTTTATTTCTACACTTTGTTAAAGTGATTTGATCCCAAGCTGGGACCTCATCTGCACAACATTTAACCCACAGAAAACTTTACCAGCCTGGTTTTGAACTCACAGAAACAGTAGCTTTTGATGGAAATGCTGGCAGACCCTTAAGTATAGCAACGTGCATGGCACCAATGATAATAAATACGAGGAGTAATTCCCAAACCGAAGACTGGCAAATAGTTACACAGCTGCTACAGGAATAGCAAGATAGAACTTGAAAAAAAAAAAGGAGAAAAGAAATTAAATGAAATGGATATTAGCTGGAAACATCTGTGTTCACCACAGAGCAAAATGCATATTCAGCAGCCAGTTTATTGGCTCTTTAGAGGATGTGAATGGTGCATTGTAAATAATGACCCGCTGTAATAAATTCCCAGTAAAAAAGAGAGGGCTCTGTGGGTTCCTCCCACAATTCACATTTCTGGGTCCCTGCTGTGAGTGATGATCCACAGCAGCCACAAATTCCTGTTTTCAAAATGCTATTGTATACTCCAGGGCTTTCATTAAGTTTTACACTAGCTGGGGAAATTTAAAACTTGAGAGAGAGAGAGAGAGAGAGAGAGAGAGAGAGAGGATTGCCCCCTCCATGCTGACTGCGTTTCGCGCTCAGTCTGCGGGCGTCGGTGGAGATGATAGGCAGGTGTGCCTTAAAACCGGCCCGTTGCCTCCCATTCTTCCCCCTCCTGGAAATCTGTAACGAAAGGAGGAAGCGATGATCAGTGAGCTCCTAATGTGACGGGAAAGAAAAAAGACAAGCCGAAGGTCTTTGCAGCAGACTTCGGAGAAGCAGGCGGGAAACAGCGTGGAGATTCAGCACCACCACGAGTGGGCTCCACGAGGAGCCTGAATCCGCCATAGCTTTGGGGAGCGAACTGCACCGACTGCTTCATCCGCAGAGTTCTAAAGCTCGGGGAGCCCATGCAGATTTAGCATCTTAGCATCGTGCTAATTATAGGTTCAAAATTTATCTGTTGAGTATATGTACCACGACAAAGGCACGGCGTTTGGTCTTACGGTGATAAATACTTAACAGGGAAACTGTCCAGTCTGACTGAAAAGAGTTTCCGCTCAACCTGTGCATCACTGCAAAGAAATGAATGTCCTTGACCATGCCCGTGGCTTTCTGTGACTCGATTTGATGTGCACGGGCTGTTGCTGGCCTGTCGAGACTGCGCTGGACAGACTAATCCTCATGGCAGGCCTTGCACCTCCAAGACACAGTTTTAGATTCCGTCTGCGTGTCTCTAGCCAAATGATGGTTTCACAGCTGCAGAGTGCAGTAATGAGAGGAGTTGTTGGCAGAGTCTCAAAGTCCCCAGTGTTCGCAGTGCTCAGGAAGCACGTTGTCTAGAGGCCACCTCTGTCACACGTCGGGAGGGGAGCCGGATGGTCCCACTGGCTACTGTGGTGCCACACCCTGGGGTGGAGCCACCCCTGTCTGTGTCCCGTCAATTCCTGCTGAAAACGGGAGGTACCTGATAGTCCCAGACCTGTGTCCTCCGGTGGAACAGTCAACAAAACCATGTGAAAAGGACTAGTTTCAGTTAAGAGAACTAGACCTGTGTTTATCACCAGCTCCAAACCACACCAAAACATCCTTTGTGTATTTCCTTCCTGGAGTCTTAGTTAGATCTCTACTCACTGATATCGGTAGATAGCAAATGTATTCAAGACATTTTCTAACATGGCAAAAAAAAAAAAAAAACTCAGTTAATCCAAATTCTTTCCATGTATTCTCTTTTCTGTCTTTCCAAATAAATTAATCCCTTTCAAACAAGTGCATGGCTAGAACCACTGAAAGCTTCCTTTTCAAAAATATTCTGTTGAAGAATCCCTTCTGCAGAGATCTTAGGGATTTCCAGTAATTTTATTCTTTTCAAGGATGTCTAGGATATTGCAAAGCAGCATTAAAAGCAAAGAAACAAAGAAGCTGGCATGCTTTGCTTGGCGCCACACCACACCCTATCTTCCGTGGTCTGTGGGAGCAGGGAGCTGTCAGAGGCAACCGGCGCAGCCCGAGTGTCCCGCCCTCTCTGGGCACAGCCAAGTGAGGCCTGCAGCAGGTCCTGGGGACCTCACTCACCGCCCTGATGACCCGCTGCCCCTCGTGAGGAATGGCTGGGCTGGGGGCAAGGTGAATTCCCCGGGGCAATCAGGCAATGGCCCACGGCAAAACTGGGACACGTGTCTTTAAAAGGGGAAACGTCCCTGTGAGAACGAATTAAAGAATTGAGGAAAGTTCTTCTCATTCTGGAAGCAGAATGGCAGAGTCTCAATATTAGTTATTGAATGACTCAATCAACCAATTCGTTTAAGCCTTTACGGGGAGCCTGTTAAATGCACACAGCACACAGGTTTAACAGAAGACTGCAGGCGATTGAGAGTGACCACTGCCTTCCCGGAGCGCAGGATCCAGGAAAGCTCCTGCGAGTTAGCCGTTCACTGTAACACAGAGGAAAGACTGAGGATAAAAGACAAAGGATGAGAAGGGGATATTATGTAACTTTTAAAAATGATAAAAGAAATGGATCCAGTAAACATGGATTACTCTCTAAATCCAAGGACATGGGAACATAGACCTATTTTTTGAATCTGAAAGAATGGTTGGGAAGATAGAAAGGAATATTACTTCATATAGTAGGCAAACTTTGTAGAACAGTGCCTCTAAAAAGTGATAAAAGCTGCAAACAACTTCAAGAATGGTTTAGATTAATTTAGAATAACAGACCCACGTTAATTTTCTAAGGAAGTCAGAGACGTATTAGATTTAATCATGCCCTTTAGTTGAACATTCACAGATAGCATTCCCATGCTTGGATAAACCATGGGTGGTATCCCACAATGTCTTATTGTTGGTTTCTGGAAAGACAGTTGGAAATGCTCAGAAAACAGCTCTAGCCTGCGGTTAACAGCGCTCGGATCCTCGCAGCATGGCCCCGGCCGCACGGGGAGCTCCCAGAGCAGGCGTGAAAGCAAGTGGCTATCAAATTGGAAGCAAGATGTCAGTTTTGAATGATAAAAAAAATCAATATGTTAAATGCTGAAAACTTTGAACTGTGCCCATGCATATAAGTATACTGCAAATATAACACTCATATGTATACTCATTTAGTTCATCCCAAAAGAAAAATAAGAGCCTAAGCCCATCTTCCAAATGGATTCATCAGCAAGTCTTGACAAACCAAAATAGAAAATAAGGTTTTTGCAATAAGCCTAGTTGAGTCCTGGCTTTAGTATTGGTATCTTTTGCTAAGACCACACACATCTACAGACCCTTGCATTGACTGCATCCTGGTAGATACTTTTAATTCTATATCTGGGTCCCACTTTGCTTCCATGATGCCCGCACTACATTTGTGGTTTACAAGTAAATATTTCAGTGTTTCAGGATGAGTCATAATTATTTTTGCTGATTTCTAAAGCAAACTGGAGTTCAAATAAACTGGACCTGATTTGTGGACATATCAGGAATGTGTATTACCCATTATATTGCTAAAAATAAAAAGAAAACATGTCACAAACCATTGCAGAATAAGTCCAATTTTACAAAGAAATTCCATAGTCATTAAAATATGGTAGAATCCCCATTTGTTATCAGTGCTTTCCTCTGGGTGGTAGGGTTAGCAATGACACCTTCTTTACTTTTTCTTTTCTCTCTCTCTCTTTTTTTTTTTTTTTTGCTTTTCTTTGTTTTACATGTTTTCTGTTCTACAAAGTTGAGGCTGTAATCTATGTTAAAAGCAATTTTCAAAAAAGGTAAAGTCGTAACTATCAGATAGATATAAAATGAACACATATTAAATATTTTAAATTTAACTCAATGAGAGAATGGAGATGTCATAACTAGTTCAAAAGAGATGTTCAAAAAGCACACATTTTTATGATATAATTGAATGTAGGAATGAATGTGGAAAAAAACTGGGTTTTCCACCGGGAGAAGAGAGAATTCAACTGAATCTACAGACAGAATGGCATATCTATAGAATTATTTTATGTTACTACCAGCTACCTACAATTTGCAAAATTCTAAAATCATTCCCACAGAATCAAAACACAGTAACTCAGAGAGTTCCCCTCTAGATGCCTCTAAACTTCTCCAGCATCTAGACAATCCGTCATTTTCCACCGAAACACAAATTTTCCCCTGTGCTATTTTAGTTCCTCACTCTCTCCAGAGCTTTAAACCTCCCTGGCCCAAAGCAGGCCCACTTAATAAATATTTACTTAAATAATGAGTAAACGCCTATCTTTTATAATTGCAAAGGTCTTATTTAAAACGTTCTCTTTTCAGGGAAGTCCTGTCTCTTGCCAGCGGATAAAGTTGTAGAGTCCTAAATTCCCCCGCCCTCCAGGGCAGTCACAGCACAGTTGAGCAGTTGTAGGCGGAACAGCCGTGGAGGTATCGTATACATTACGGGCCATGTAAGCATCACTAACGCTGTTCAGAACACAATGCTCTGGAGTCAGGAGTGAGAGTGAGGCGAACGGAAGGAGGACAGAAGCGTAGAACGCCAGCTCCGACTCAGGAACAAGTCCCTGCCCCCGCTCTGCCCACCGCGAACCAACCAGGGGCCGAGGTGGAGCTGGGCAGAAGTTCCCGAGCAGCATAAGTAGAAAGCTTTTTAGGATGGAAAGTTTTGTTTGAGGGAAAAAGAAAAGCAGATCCTTGCATTTTAAAGATCACTATCTGCCAATGACGTGTTGCTGCACTTGAGAGATGGGGTCTACGACTCATTTTTATTTCCCTTGAAGACAAGCCATTTGTAGACAGAGATGTTAAAAAGTGATTACTTGTTTAAGCATCCTGCTCTTTGTAACGTGGCCAATTTCCACTACAATTCCTTTAATTAGGATTATATCTCATGCCCTAGAAAGCCTACATTCCCTATAAACCGCCAAACCTCATTCCCCTCCTCCGGGCACCTTTGGGCCCAATTATTTCACCCCTGGGCTGGGAGCTGTGCTAAAGAACAACTTCCATCACCCTGTTTGTGAACCTCAGCTTTGCTGTGACTCTCCAAGGGCACATGGCAGCTTCCAGGGAGAAACTCCTGGGTGTGCAGATGCACAGATCTTTAATCAACCTAGAGACTTGGGGCTCAGCACCCAACACCTCCATCCCCAGCCTCTCGCCCCTGCTCTGCGCTGTGGACGCCTTGTGGAGGGGATTCTAACGGGGCAAAGTGATGATCCGGCCTCGCTCCAAAGCGCCTGGTATTCTTGGTCACCACTGAAGGCGCCTGGCAACTCTCTACGGCCTTCTCTTCCACCAGAGCTTCACAACTTCAGCACATCCTATACGTGTCCAACGTCCAGAAGAGATTGAAGCACATTTACAAAGGAAGAGCTTTTAAACTTCATCAAGACTTAGTACCAAATCAGATGACTCAAAATAAATAATTCTGATAAGAACTGATTTGCTCTGGATTTTTTCCCCACTGTCTGTAACAAGCCTCAATACTGGCGCTCACACTTGCACTTACATAGAGACCCTGGGAGCCACAGGCTCAAGGGAAATAAGAGAGAAAGAGACAGGTGGGCAGGCTGGGGACTGAGCACTTCCCTGTGACTCAGAGCTCTGCCTATCCCCTGGCCTGATGACCTTCATTTTCTCCCAAGCAGTGATTGGAATAAATGACAGGCAAAAGTTAATACCTTTACAATCAGCCCAAGGGTAGGTTGAATGTGAACTAAATCATAAAGATACCTCCTAAAATATATTTTATAACTACATTTGTAACTGCTGTATCATAATAAAATTTTATGTCAAAGATTATAAAAGCATGTATATGTGTTCTTAGCATTATAAAAACAGACACTGACATGATTGCCCTGGGGAAGTCCACGGGGACAAACACACCATCAGCTGCCTTGCCATGGACTCTACGGACCAATTATTTGCTTTGCAATCATCAAATAAAACTACTTTAAAAAAAGGTGCAAGATGTCACAAGAGGGTAAGGCATCTTTTTGCAGCAATGTTATAGTTTGAGACGTCCAAAAGAATTTGGAGCATGAAATGAATTTTGAGCCTTCAAGACCCCTCTCCAATAATGAGCTGAGCCCAGGAAAGATGGACTGACTGACGAAGGACGATTCCTTCCCGCCGTCGGTGGAAGGGTGCGCTGTGAACATCTTGTTCCTACTCTGCCTCTTTTTGTTGAAATGGGGTGGGGACCTGCAGGTGCCTTGTCTTTGTGGGTCACAGGTTGGGGTCAAGAGGCCCTGAATCTGGACCCCAGTTAGACGCCTCACCCTGCCTGATGTCAGGATGGAACCAGATTTGGGGGGCTCGGGGATGGCAGGAGAACGTTTTGCACATGAGAGGCACTCTGCTGTCACCACCCACATCCTCTATTCTGAGAACAATTGCGCATCTAGGTCACGCTCTCCACGCCAAACGCCCATCAGCTTGTGAGACTGAACTTGCGCTGTTCCCTCCTCCATGTCCGTGTCCTGATCCTGTCCTCACCCAGCCCAGCGCCACCCTGCAGTCCCAAGGTCAAGCGCTCTGCCCTCTGACCACAGCCCTTTCTCCTTTCAGATCACATTCTCTGTTTGACTGTACTTGTTCTTAACGTCTCTAAAATCTCTACTTCTTTGATTACTGTCCTTTCCTCGTTTTCTCTCCTTTGCAGCCTACACCAAACTGTTCATCGTTTTAAATATTATTTTTCTGGTAGCTACAAACTTTTTGTCTCTTTGTCCTTTAATTGCATCTTCAAAAAAAAATAGACAAGAACCCATTTATTTATTTATTTAATTTATCTTACAGCCTTATTGAGATATAATTTACATACCATACTATTCACCCATTTAAACTATATAATCCAATAATTTTTACTATGTTCTTAGATATGTGCAAACATCACTACAATCAATTTTAGAGCATTTTCATTGTTTTATAATTTTCAGTGTAGAAATCTTTCACCTCATTGGTTAAATTTATTTTCAAGTATTTTCAATTTTTGTAGATATTGTAAATAGAATTGTTTT
>CAUYSK010072666.1:0-28124 GCA_963575035.1 Avahi laniger | reverse complement strand
ATATGTGTAGAGTTTCTATTTAAGATGATGAAAAAGTTCTGGAAATGGCTAGTGGCCATGGTTGCACAACACTGTGAATGTATTAAATATCACTAAATTGTACACTTAAAAATGGTTAAAATGCCTAGCACTTTTGGAGGCTGAGATGGGAGGATTGTTTGAGGCCAAGAGTTCAAGACCAGCCTGAGCTGGTAGAAATAGTAAGACCCTATTTCTACAAAAAAAATTTAAAAATTGGCAAAGCATGGTGATACACACCTGTAGTCCCAGCTACTTGGGAGCCTGAGGCAGGAGGATTGTTTGAGCCCAGGAGTTAGAGGCTGCATGAGCTATGATTGCGTGACTGCACTGTAGCATGGTCCCCCTCCCCCCCCAAAAAAAGATTAAAAAAGAAAAGAAAAACAAGTGACGAAGGTAGGAGACGGCACACATGTGACAATGAAGGAGAACAGACAGGCCTAAAGCAGATTACAGGATACAGAAGAATGTAGTAGGTGACAAAGGAAAGATATATTTACATCGAAGAGAGAGAGAGTACAATTGGCTAGCTCCTCCAACAAAGTCAATTTGGATACATCACACAAACATCAAAATAAACTCCAGTTTAATAAGCATAACGTGTAGGAAAGAGTACATAAAATATCTAGAAAAACATTTAGGTAAATATATAATCTTTGGATAGGGAAGAATTTTCAAAGTGTAAAAGCAAGGAAAGAAATTACAGAGAAAAAAACCAACAGATTTTGATATTCAAAAAATCCCAATGTTAAAAAATTGAAAAGTAATCAGCACTGTAAAGAATTTAGTACAAATATGAAAAAGGCCAATATTCTATAAAGGACACTTGAGGACAGATAAAAAGATCACCAAGACGTAAATAGAAAAATGGACAAAAGATGTGAGGAAAACAGTGCAGTAAAGAACCAATATATATTAATAGCCAATAAATATATGAAAAACTCTTCACTGGCACAAATATTAACAGAATTTCAAAACAGGACAAAGAGATGATTTTCATCTATTAAATTAGAGTTCTTCAATGTTGCCTAGCACTGAGCAGAATATGCACACCTGTATACCACAGATAGGAGGTTAACTGAGTACCATTTTTCCAGACGGCTCCCTGATGATGGGTATCAAGGACCTTAAAAACTGTTTCTGTTCCTCGACCCAGTAATTGCATTCCTAAAGAAATATTCAGAAATACAGCCAAGAATTTTGCATATCATCACAGTGTCTTTTTCCCCCCGACTTAAAAATAAAGGGATTTGTTGATCTCTTTCTCCCATCATTCCTCTGGATAATTCTTCCATTTCATTTAGGTCTCAGCCTACCCCTGAATCTTGACATTCTTATCCCTGGTATACAGACAGGACCGTAGCATCCTGCAGTTCTCTTCATGCAGCTCATTATGCTTATTCTGCTGGTACTGTTTGTCTTCCTCTTGTCTCAATGTCTTATAGACAGAAAGCTCCATGAAGGTCTTCTTCATTACCTACCCATCACCTAATAGAGTCCTTAATACAAAGCACTTGTTGAACGAATACATGCATGAAAGAATGATTGCTGAGAAGAATGACTGCAATCATTTTTACTTTTCTTTTTTCCCTAAGATTCCGTGATGATCTTATAGGACTTTTCTATTCAAAAGAACAGCAATAGAAACTATGTTTAAAAAGCATCTTTTCATATAGTTTACCTACTGAGTATTGGCTGAAAAGTTGATACTGTAAGCTGTGAAACAGTTACTATGTAGGATTTAAAACTAATAAGAGCATCTGTTTAAAATTTGTTTTTAGTTTTTTAGTAGGGGAAAATATAAACAAAGGTAACCACTTCTCAACTTGCAAGCTGGTTCCCCAAGCATAAAGCTGTCCAAGTTATGTTCACTCTGTAACCTTCCACTCTGTCCCCAAAGTCCACGTGTTCTTGGAGACTTCCAATCTTAGGGCCTTTAGGCCGTAGTTTCTAAACTGTAGCTGCTTCTTTGAGAACTTTGTGGAATTGGCCCTTAGATTGTGATATCCAAGGAATTATTTATTATCACTGCTGATTTACATGCTTATTTTGATACGTTATATTAAAACATACCATATAAATAAGCAATGTGAATAAAACCTTGCTGATATTCAGTCTCTAAAGCTTGATTAAAAATTGTAAACACAATCTTTCTTCTCTGAGTAGCAGTGACAGACCTTGCGATTTTACTGCCTGAGCCAATTACTGATTGAAAAAAAAAAAGATGTGGAAACTTGTGCTGGCCTATTTAGAGACCAGTAACATCCTTATTCTCTCCTAGCGCACTTCAAATAATATTTCTCTTAAAAAGAGCTAGGTTTCTTGTGCAAGTGGGGGAAAAGATTGTGGCAACCTCCTCTCTCCACCTCATTCCTGCTTATTCCTCCTTTACAAAGTTGGAACCCGGTGAATGTCCGCATAATTCAACCACTCCTAAAATTCCTTTCAATGTCCAATAATGCTATGTACTGAAAACCCACACATTTTTGCTAAAACAAGCCTTCATCAGTTTTAACGCTATATGTTATTGTTATACTACAAAATAAAAAAGAAATTACTGCTGTCATTAAAAGCACATTTGAAATAGTATACGATGTAAGATTTTTTAAAATATAAGACAGGAAGGACTATTCTAATAATGTGTAGTACTGAATGTTAATCAAGGGTCTATCTTGCTTGGGAGAGGTTATTAACAATTTTAAAAAGAAATAGAAGAAAGGAGTATTTGCATAATAGGTCCTATTCTAATAATGCTGTAAATAGTCTGAAAGGGCATCTTTTCAGAATCTCCTGATACTATCTTCTGAATATTTAAAGTGAACGGGGTCATAAAATCTCCACGGCCCCCAACGTAACTGGCACACTTCTTGGGACACATGACGCGCACAGCATATGTACACAGTGGCGAGAATGTCATAGGTCATTTATAATGCTCTTTCATATCAATAATTGATAAACAGAATTCGACATAGCTCCCCAAAGAATCAGATGTAGCAAATTAAAGGTAATAAAAATTAAAAAAAAAACAAGAAAGGAAAATCTGACCCTTAAAATTTTATTTGTTTAAATTTTAGATATCTGATGAAAGGAGTGTTTTTTAAAGCTGTTAATTCAAGGTGATACTAAATGCTAAATGTTTAAAATATCAGAATTATGTTTTGTTAGTTTACTTTTGAGTTCTATTAATACATTTTATTTGTAATGCTTATTTTCTTTGTTCAGGTCTGGGTAGAAAATTAAAATAATGTGTCAGGCAGAAGAACAGAAGAATATAGATGACTATGTTTATGCAAACAAAAGGACAAATAAATTTGCGGTCTGTCCTACATGAAGCTAGGTTATATTTATGTTTAGATTATGTTTTTATACTTAAAAATCATGTGCTTATACATTTTAAAATCCACAAATTAAAGTTTATATTTACTCGTTTTCTTTGTATGTCCCGAACTACATTTAGTTGTGGTTGACTCCCTCTACTGGCTAAAAATAGTATTTTTTTGTGAAGTCATTCATTTTTGCCAAGATTTTGACACACGAAATAAGCATAATTTGTAAAATATCTGATAAATTATCTCTGATAAGCATTACTATATGACATGATTTTCATAATCAGAGGAAAATTAATATGAAAGAAAAGATAGTATACCATCATGAACTAGAACAGAATGAAAAATAAGAATAAAGGTCCCAGGGCATTTACTATACAGCATAGAAAAGGAAAAACTCAAGAGTATTTTGAGACATATTTTAGTGCTTATCCAAGTCATTGGTAATCACATTCAAGGACAAATAACTTTCTGAAATGAATGAAAAACAGAACATCTCAGGATCTGGTTAGAGACCTACAAGAAGAAAAACGTTTCTGCTCAGTGTGTTTTTTATCAGTGACTTGAAAGAAGACTTTAAAAGTATATTTAAAAGACGGGAACACTCATTTACTGTTGGTTAATAGATTCAGGATTCGAAAGGGTCTTAACAGGGTGGCACAATGGATTGACTGAAGATAATCCCCTATCCACAGTTCCCATATCAAAAGCACTGAAAACCGCAGGTATTTTTAACCCTTTTGAGGGCAAAACCTGACCTGAGCTGACAAGAGGTTGCGTAAGTCTTTATTGTGCCTACTTAGGGAGAATGCTTCACTGAATTAATATTAATTGTTTGATCATACGGAGCTGTTCTTGGATCTTTTGGGGAAGCATGTTACGTAACACACAGATAATACAGGCGGGAGGGTGCACCACGTTACCTTGTAAAGGCTGACAGTGCAAGACGACACATCTGCCTTAAGGATTTCTGATAAGGATTTCTGTGAACATAATAAAAAAAAACGAAACTAAAAGGAGGAATTGAGAGGATTCACCGAGGTCCAAAAGTTCACCAGCACAAGTGCAGGAGGAGAGAGACTTGGCTTGATAGAATATTTAATAAAAGGGGATCGGTTAGTTTATAGTGGGCTGCTTTTTAACATCTACTATTTACTTAGCCCTTTACTAGTCATTTTATAGTAATTATCCCTAATCTTTACAATAACTGTGTAAAGAAAAATATCACTGTCATTTTATAGAGGAAAAAACTGAAGCTCACTGTGGTCAAATTATGTATGGAAAGATCACAGCTACTGCGTGGCAGAACCAGGATTTGAGCCCTGTTCTTCCTGACTATGAGGGTAGCACCTTTCTGACTACACTGCCATCCAAAACGGGGGAGGGAAGGGACTCGAACCTGAATGATGCTGGGAATATTGGGAGGAACTGGGAAAGTGTTGCCAGGAAACAGTATTTGCTGGGATTGGAGGAGAGACAGGATTTAGAGGCACAACAGCTATCCTCAAATATGAGAAAAACTTTTGCATTAAAAAAAAAAAACGTTTTTTTTTCTAATGGGAGCTATAAGGATTCATATTTCAACTCAAGGATGCATTTTGTAATTTTCAGAGATGGTATTGGTCTGTGTTGTTCATTGATAAATACCAAGTTATACAGTAAGTTATTCAATAAATATTTGTTGAATCAATGAATGAGCTGACAAGAAATGACAAGCAGTGAGTCCGTAGTTTACAGCTCCTCATAGCTTATCTTCCAGGCAGCTTTGTATAACCGTTTATTTTGTCCCCAGGCACTAGGTGAACCCTTTAAGTCAGGCATTCGTGTCATCCTTTTATCCTCAGCATGTAGGCCAATGTGTATTGTGGAACAGATGCTTAACAAATGCGAGCTGAATGAATATGGAAGTGAATGACAGACAATGGCTACCCAGACATGCTGTATTACACATTGCATTTCAGTAAAAATATCCTGCTGTATAATGTGCACAGAACCCCATTTCTTTATGTACAACAGGAAGGCTAATACCTGAGATCACATTACAAGTAGAGTTGATCCCTAAGATTTTACCTCTTCGTCTAGAAATATAAATTTAGATAATCCAGGCTCAGAAACAACAACATCACGCTCTAAGGATGATGCTGGTTGTATCACAGAATACTAATCCTAAACAGCTTGAACTTGTCATGTCTTTCTAAAAATGAGAGGAAATCAAATAGATCCTGCATGAAAATAATTTCTCTGAATGTATAATGGTTATAATGCAGGTATTTCATGCGTACGACTTTTTAGAATATTTTTCTGTAAAAATTTGTATTCTTAGGATAGTTTCAGATTTATTAAAAAAAATAATAGTACAGAGAGAGTTCCAACATGCTCTATATCCAGTTTTGCCTTTTATTAATGTCTTACATTTGTATGGTACATTTGCCACAATTAATGAATGAGTATTGATACATTATTGTTAACTGAAGTCCATATTTAATTCACATTTGCTTAGTTTACACTAGCATCCTTTTTCTGTCCCAGGATCCCACCCAGGGATCCACATCGCATAGAGTTTTCGTGTCTCCTTGAGCTCCTCTTGACTGTGACAGTTTCTCAGACTTTCCTTGGTTTTGATGAACCTGACAGTCATGAGAAGCACTGGTTAGGTATTTTATAGAATGTCCCTCAACTGGCATTTGTCTCATGTTTGTCTCATGATTAGACTGGGATTATATGTTACTGGGAAGGAGACCAGAGAGGTACAGCGCCATTCTCGTCACGTCCTACCAAGGATGCATGCCGTAGACCTGACTTCTCACTGCTGCTGATAACCTGCAGGGGTCGTAATTGTCAGGCTCTCTGCTGTAAAATTACTCTTTTTCCCTTTTTATACTCTACTCTTTGGAAGGAAGTCACTACGTGTAGCTGACACTTAAGGAGTGAGGATTTATGTTGCATCTCTCTAGAGTGTTTTTAAAAGTAGAAGAGGGTAGAATTATGTCTTAAGAGAGAAGGGAAATAGTTCGATAAAATAAACAAGATGCACCCTGCCCTTTGGGAGTTTATAAACTAACTAGCTGTGGGAATTCTTACAATAATAAATAGTCTCTTTAGAAAGTAAGTGAAGCTTCATTATCTAAGACATTTTCAACTGAGAAGTACTCCATGGTTTTCCTTCTCATTGGAAACAAGCAGGTCACTCATGCATCTTCCATTTCTTGCAAATATGTCTTATTCTTGAAGTTAATATTTGTTAAAATATTTGAATGTGGTATTTCCAAACATGATTGCTTTGTTTCAAGCCTTTATGTTAACTTTCTCACATCTATAAACAAAATGCAGGGAAACCGATGCACTTTCCTAGAGAATTTACTGCTGCTATAACCCCCGAGTTAATGATCCTAAATGCAAAGAAGAAATTCAACTCCCTGCATCAAGCACTTGGCAAGGCCTTTATGATTTAAAAGAATCTTAACATAAATAATGCAAGATCAATAACGTAGTATACCAAATTGCATTTAAAATATTCATGCAATTCTTTAAAAAAATAAAACCACAAATTGCAATTCAGACTAAGGCCTCCTGAAGGGGAAGGGATACAATATATGAATGAGTCTGAACATCTCTAAAGTGCATTTATAGAAGAATCCTCCACAGGTTTCTGCCTTTCTGGATCACTTTGTATAGTATATGATAGCAGTACCAAACACAGCATTTTCTAAAAATACTAGATAATATGGTGTGTTTGGCTCAGATACGGTACATTTGTCTTCGAGCAATGTGTTGTGACTTCCTGGAGGATATAGTTTCCTTCATTCTTCAGACATGATGATATAATTTACTAGAGCAATATAGAAACAGCTCTTGGTATTGCTTTAGAGCTCAGATGGATAACCTGGTTTAGAGCTTGCTTGCTTGGATTCCTGCTTTTAGAAAAAAGTCTTTTCAAAACGTTTGGTTTAAAATGTATTTAACAGCAAAATGAGAATGCAGGATTTAATAAAGGGTATTCCTAAAAGCATCCATTTAAAAAGGAAAAACAAACTTCCTAAAAATGAATTCAAAATTAATGCATCTCAGATGTTCATTAGGAAATACATGTCTGAGAAATATAATTTTGTAAATGATTATATAAAAAATTTAGAGATTTCTAAAAATTTATGTGCATAATTAAATCATCAAGAAAGTTTTCTGGGCATGGTAAATTTTATCTCACTATAGATCAACAAAAGGTTTTGACATTACGAAAATTAAATTTTGCCCAAGTCTTGACATTTATCAATAAAACAAAATTTACTGTGCTCTTAGATACTAAAAAGCCTAAAATATGATAGCTATAAAACATATTTATATTCAACTTTGAGATTTTTCTTAGTAGAATAATTGAGTGCCATGAATACAAACCTTGATAAATTTATATGTCTCGTAAACTAAAAACTGTAAATCCAAGGGCCTGAGTGCGCAAGTAACGAATAAACGAAAAGTCCAACTACCTATAATATTCTTTTGGAACTCAGAATTGGCCTGTTTGGGTCTGCCACATGAGTTATACACGAGAAAGAATGACTAATAAAACGGTACTAGACTGAGTTGGAGATCACCCACACAGTTATTTGCTAAGCTGTATGAACACTCTGAGTCACAGATCCTAAATGGGTAAATCAAACATGGATCATTTAGTTAGTATGCACAGAAACAATCTCAAAAGGTTCGGGACTCATACCACTTTTTAAAAATAAATACTCATACAAAATTACCACATCAGTGAAAAATCAACTGAATTTAGCTATCTAAGAATTATAGTTTACTTTTTCTATTAGTAACAAGTTTTTAAGAAAATGAGAAGTTTTTTTTTAAACGCAGGTGCTTTCAAACCTTGAAAGTTAACACAATTCTATACATCTCTTGCTTATCATGCAATGAAATGTGCTGTTTCCAAGCAGTTTGATTTCTCACAACAATTTATATTTTCATATTTTTAAGTTTGGCTTGGTGTTTACCACTGAAAAATATTTTATATTAATAAAATCATTATGCAAATATGATACTTTTGGCCAAAAGAAAAGGGTATAATTTATGGATGAAATGTACTAATATTCTTAAGATCTCATAGGAATTGGGAAAATGGCAAAATCTTGTTTTTCAGCATGAAACAAGTTAGGATGCTGTATATAGGGATGTTAAATGACTTGTGTAGTCAGATAGCATGCTGACGTGACGCATGCATTCTGCTCCCTCGGGGATAGCTTTCAATTTTGAACTCAATTTTTAGGAAATTTAAGATGTTAGTGCATCTTATATACATATAACTCATTTATATTTCATAATTTTTGGGGCATGAACAAATGAAGCCAAACAAACAAAGGGAGAGTGAACTGATGAATTGCAGCAATTATCTGTGTTTTCAACTGCAATCTTACAGACTTGAGGTCAAATTACAGATTCATCCTTTGCTACTACGTGACCTTGGGCGAATTGGTTTCTTCCTAAACCACAGTTTCATCATCTATAAAACTTGTCTTATAAAGCTGTTAGGATTAAATGAGACAATAACACGGAAGGTGGTTGGCCGGGAGCTCAGCACTTATTCTGAAGTCCTAGCACTTATCACCATGTAGAGTAATGAGTTTTGCTTGTTTGTCTTCACCTCTAGGTGGTGACTCACTGAGGGCAAAGGCTATGTCTTTGTCATCTCTACATTCCTAGGACTATATCAGCAGGTTATTAAGTCCAGAACGATGGTGTCTAAAGCATGATGAATGAACACTGCATTTTGAAAAAATTCAAATTACTTTCATAGACCTCTTATCTTTATTTTAAGCTTTTGAGCTAGAAAAGATAGAAAATAGACCAGCAGCCTACTTTTCTTCTGCTTAAAAAACCTAGTACCCTGACACCAAAACTTTCCTTTCTTAAATTTTGTCTTGTTGACAGTCAATCCTTCTACTTTCTCAGAGTAGGATGGGGTGACAGTCAGTTCATCTACTCATAGCCAAAGCAGAAGGTACCTAAGAAATAGAACAGGAATTACCTCTTAGGATTCAAATTCCTAGCCAGGAATCTCATTCCCCATTGATCATTTACCACGTACCAGGTAGTATGCAAGGTATTGGGTAGGGGGTAGTATAGTGGTAAGTAAAACAACCTCTACATAAGGAATTTAAAATTTAAGAATGCCTGCACTAAGCTAGACTAAGCTCTAAGAGTCACCTGGGTGCTTGTCAAAAACATAGATTCCTGGGTTTCCTCTCAGAATAGCAGGGCCAGAATTTGCAGCAGTAGGGACCATAAGTCAGCATGTTTGTCTCCCTAACCTCTCATTGCCACTGTCCAAGCTGCGCTGCTTGTCTGAAACACACTCTGCTGGCTGTCACCTCCGGACCCACCCTTCACAATTCAACTCCAATGCTACCTCTGCTAAGAACCTTTACTGACAATACCCTCCCCCTCTACGGTTAATTCCTTCTTTCTCTGACTCTGTTTACCTTGTTCCCATTTCCATCGATGATGAACTTACCATGTTGTTGTGAATTTATTGGCCTACACATCTGCTTCCCTTACTGGTCTAGGGGCTCTGTCCACAGAAACGTGGCCCTGTTTCACTTTGACATCTTGGTACCTCGCACGCAGCCAGTTGGCAGTGGATGGTCAGGAAACATTTACAAAATTGTAAACAGGAAAATTTTAAAAGCTCCCTGATTGAAAAGGTTGGGAATTTTCTTAGTTAAGACAGGAAAGGGTAAAAAATTTCATTTAAATTCACCCTATTGCTCATTCAGCGATCCAACAAAAATTCCCCACACTACAGGACTGTTTTGACAAGACGTAGAATTCTCTTATTATTTTAAAATTTCCCACCAGATGTCTTTGGTTGTAATTTTTAAGTCCATGACTTGGTATGTTAAACCAATGTGAAAAATTATCTTTGTTTCACTTTCTAAATCCTCCCATTGGTTCATTTTGGTCTGATTTAAACCTAATGAGAACTTTTTAAGAAAATAAAATTAGAATCTAATTCATAACTTAAGGATTTGTTGTATTCAGGATGTAAAATACTTGAAGTAAAATTTTCTATTCACATTATATTTCATTGAAAATGATAATTTAACATTTTGAAACAGAAGAGACTATAGGAATTAATGGAAATACACAAAAGATCAGTGACAAATAGGAACTGGCTTAATTATGTATTTGATTGCCAGAAGTGTCCTCTAAATCTTTCACTTTCCATTCTTTCACTATAAAAGTTTGTGTCAGAATCTATCTAAAATAAGTATATCACAAAATCTCAATTTGTCTGTAATTATACTAAATAGTCTCTTCAAAGGAGATCAGCATAAAATATTATTTTTAGTTTTTGAACTATCAAAAGATAATTATTAAATAATCACTGCATTTTTTCCTGCACAGTTTACAACGAACATTATCTACTTTAGTATACTACGAGAAAATTGCATGTCATTGTCTTACTTGATGAGCATTTATTATGATGACTTCTTCAAAAGTGTTACCCCTTCTGTATACCTGATGAATAGTGTTCCAATCTTCCAGGTGGTCAAGCCAGAAAACGGGGAGAAAGCTTTGATTCATCCCTCACCATCCACCAATCCAATCCATCCATCCAGTCCATCTAATCCACCTCATCCATCCACCCAATCCTCCCAACCACGCAACCATCCACTCTATCCATCTATGTATCAATCACATCAAGATCTTATAAATTGCACACCATAATTGTCTCTTATAACTCCCTCCTCCTTCCTATGCCCACTTCCACTGCTCTAGTGCAGGCTTTCGAGTCTGCCTTTTCCCTTCCCTCCTCAGCTACAGCTGGAGATACTTCTAACTTTCCAGCTGAAAAGTCCTTATCTGTTTTCTATGGCCAAGGCCATAAAAATCTAAATAAGGTACATGAGGCCTTTCACGATCTGAAACGTTAACTCCATATTTGGCCCTGAGCCCCTCAGACAGTATGTGCTACCCTACCAGTACTTTCTGGAACCTGTCACGTGGCCTTGCTCCTCCATAGACAGTGAGCATGCTGCCCCTGTCCCTAGAACCTTGTCAGGATAAGCAAGTCTCCTCACTTACTGGACTGACAAACTCCTGTTTTACCCATCAGATCTGAGCGTAAGCATAATTCCACCACAGTAACTTTCTAATCGTAGCTTGATTTGTGTGTGTTTGTGTGTGTGTGTATCTGTCTCTCATCTAGATGAAACACATTGCGGGCAGGAATACTTCTTTTTTGTTGTTGTTGCCCCTGTAGCAAAAGGAGTATCTGGCATGAGGAAGACAGCCAGTAAATATGGGTTGAATACATGAGTGGGTCCACTTCACCTATGCCTAAAACTGGCCCTGTGCCAGAAACAATGAAAACATGACTAAGTGGGAACATACACAGAGTTATAAACATCTTAATTCAGAGACGGGATTTGCTGCCTCCCTCATCCCCTTCTTCCTCCTTTTCTCCTGTGCTCACTGATTCAGCAGTGGGAGCTTTGACAAAGACACTTTGGATCTAGAAGTTTAAGAAGGGAGGAAATGGGATTATTTGGAATAATTTAAGAGGGTTATCCCTCAGAGGATCATTCAGTCAGGCCAGCCGGTCTCTGGACACCTCTTTGACCGAAAGAAGCACGGCTCACCCAGCACGAATATTTCACTCGCCTCTCTATAATTCCTCTCGTTGATGATGCTTTGGAGATTTATTTTTACCCATTTCTGCTAAGGAGGATTTGCTGTTGCTGATATATTTAGGTTAAAAGGTATTCTCTTATGAGAAATGAAGTATCCTTCATTTTTTGAGGTCGTTTTCCTTATCTAAAAGATTGCAATACCCTCCCCGTCTTCCTTTGTGAGGAAGGTCTAATGTGATAAAATGAAACTACTTGGAGAAGCATAAAAAAAAAAAAAATCAAACACATTTGTTATTTTTACTCCTAGCTTCTGTGAGTACATTTAATTTGCATTTTTCCTTAGTCAAGTTTAACTGATTTGAGGAAATGAGATTGTTAATTAGGAGGGAAGAGATGCAGCCATTTTGGATCTTGGCGTCCTGACCATTTGTTGGAGGCTCCGGAGACAGACAAACGTCCAGGCCCACCACGGACCTGGGGAGTCAAGACCTCCAGGAGAGAAGCCCTGAGAATCTGCCTGATAAATGTTCTTTGAGGGACTCTGATAATCAGCTAGATTGGCAACTGCTGTTTTAGGTTTAATATCCTTTAATAAAATGTTCCTCAAAGTGGAGACACAGGTTAAGGACACAGACATTTGGGCCCCAGCTTGAATTAAAATCCGGTTGCTCAGCATGTCTCCCTCCCTCTTCGTGACCATGTAGTGATGGGTGCGACCAGGAAAGACACCGCAGGGGAGGAGTGGGAGAAAAGGGGAGGAAAGGAGGTAGCAGGCGGGAGGTTTAAATTTCACCTTTTGAAACACTTTAATTTTTTGATACCATTATAAACTCCACGGTCCCCAACTCTCAGGACAGGAAACTGAGGCTTGTCCTGAATATTCCAATTCGACTATTTTAATGGTCTCTCCTCCTCACCCTTCTCACGACCAAACACAGAGCCGAGGAAAGTGATAAAATTGCTGAAAACCTGATTACTATTTATATAACTCTGCTTTTATAACAGAGTACATTCCAAGTTCTAAAAAACCCTAGTCATGAGTGATCTTTAGAAACACAACTTATTCTTAGATTAAAAACTGTCTCTGTTACCCTAGAAAGAAAAGTCCAATAAGTGACAGAACATACATATTTATAACAGCCTGTTCTTATTACTAGACAACTTATGGCAGAAAATTATTTTTCTTGAATTTTGTAGACAGAGGGCAGTATGTACAAGCCAACTGTATAAGCAAAAGCTTATGTGCCAATTTACAGAAAATGTTCTCTTTAAAACATCCTTATATAACAGTCTTTTTAAACCTCAAAATATTGTTTAGTTATTCATAGTGGGCCGGAATTTTTGCTAACTGTAAAAAAAAAAAAATTACTGCATGGCCCAGGAAAGTGTTTGTTTCTTTGGTTTTGAAAATGAATGCATCTGATGTCACCATGGCTTTGGAAAGGGTAAACACACAGATGTGATGACAAGCATCATGCCAGAAAACTCAGTAGTTAAAAATGATAACTGATCTTGTCATGCCCTGTCATTATGCAAATCCAAGAAATATATTGCCAAAGTGATTTATATTAGTGCAGTTGAAAGACAATTAAAAATGCAATCTTCAGCAGATCATTTTAAAATTGACTCTCTATGGCTGCCTATGTCTTAAAATGGCGATGTACACTGAATAGTAACTGTGTTGGTCTTTTCTTTAATTATAAATGATATTGCATTTAAACCAAATGTACCCAATTGACAAACAAAATTAAATTAGTGGAGTTAAAAAGAAATTGATTTTAAATCTTATTCGGTATTCTAGAGGAAGTCCCCCATCTTTGTATTCTGGTTAATGCAGCTATTCTTGGAGTACAAGGTAATAAATTAGTAGTTCTCCTGTGTAGGAGACAACTGGTAGATGGCACACCTTGCTTCCTGGGAAGAGGAGTTGCTGTAAGTAGGAGTACTGATCAAATCGGTGCTACGTGGAGTCATCACAACACAGTTTCCATGGAGATCTGTCTCCGGCATTATACTCTGGTGATTGCCCTTCAATTTTCATCAAATCCCCTAACTAGTTTCCAGCTATAGACTCTTCCCACTGCCATCCACGCAATTGCTGGTCAGTCCTCCCAGACTGCAGTGATGTCATTCATTAATGTTCTGCTGCCTCTGAGTCACCACGAGTTCCCAACACTGGAGAAATAAGATGAGGGAACTTCTTCTAAGATGATTGCCAAGGTTTGTTTCACTTTTTGAGCCCCAAAACCCACTCTAATTCCCCCACTTTACAGATAGAGAGCCAATGTGGTTAATAGTCAAGGTAATGTTTCTAACAATTTAAAAACTAATAATGATTAGAACCAAAATTAAAATTCTCTTGAGCTATTTTGTCAAAAAGGAGAATTCCAAGCTGCTGTTCTTAGAACAATTGGTATTTCCATGATTAAATAAGTTTGGGAGACAGTAGGATCACCAAAGTAAACAGATTTCCTTCTTGCAAAAATTCTCTCTAATGTGCTTTGTGAATATATAGGAAAGATCATGGTACACCCAAATGTTTTCTACATTTGTTTAGAATACCTTTGAAATCTAGATGTCTGTAGAACAAGAAATGATGATATCACTTATTGCCCAATTAGGAAATTTCTGAGAATGAAAGGAGGTGCCACTAATGCCTGTTACAGGCATAAACTGGGACTTTGCTGGATGGGATGTGTGGTTGCCACATAGAGGCAGTAAAACAAAACAAAACAAAATAAAACATTTGAGAGTTAAAGGTAACAGAATGGCAATCGTAATACTGATCCTCAGCTTGAAGGCTATAGAAGGATGGGTATTATTCTGTGTTACTCTATAAGGTAATAATAATAATAGGAGGAAATTACATGGAGGAAGAATTTTGCACCATGTAAAAAAGAACTTTCTAGCAATTACATTCATCTAAAAAGGGAACAGATCCTGTTTGGAAGATGTGAATTTTTCTCTCACTCCCCAGAAAGATGTTAACTAGTGAGGGGTGCTGAATGAACTAGAAGTAGATGACTTCTAAGAACCAATTAATATTTTTATGATTCTATGATTCAACTAATAGGAACTTATTGCAAATTCCTTGAACATTACCATATATAAATGTAATTGTTCAAAGGGGGGACTTAAAAATATCTTATAACCCAACTTTTTCCAATTCACCATTTGACCAAAAGGCAGATGAAGAATCCACTACTGAGTAAATGAAACATCATCAAATTTGAGTAACTGAGTTTCATACAAGTTAAATTACACTGAACACTGCCATGAGGCCCTGTTATCTGAAGAGGCCGTTGCATTTAAGTAAAAACTGATGCTCTGAAAATGCACAGGGGCAGTGAGATGAGAATTAAAGAATTGGAAGGTTCAGGCTTAGGTGCAATTTATAGATGAACAGTAGGGTAAAGAGTGGAAGAAATCTTAGAAGTCATTCTAACACAGATTATTCATTTCCTCAAAGAACATGGGCCTAGGGATAGAAAGTATCTTGCCAAATATCACACAAGTTTGGAGCAGAGCTGAAATCACAGCTGAGGTATGAACATGTACAGAAAGTTAAAATTATTTTAGCTATTCTCACATAGGAAAATAGCACACGTAAAGAAGTAAAGATTAATTTCCAGGCATTATCAGTGCTGAGTTATCTACTTTTATAAAAGTAAATAGTTATATACAGGTATACCTTGGCGATATAGTGGATTTGGTTCCAGATTACCACAATAAAACAAACATCGCAAACAAAGCAAGTCGCAAGAACTTTTTGGTTTCCTAGTACATGTAAAAGTTACGATTACAGTATACTGTGGTCTATTAAGTATGCAACAGCATTATACCTAAAAAACAATGTACGTGCCTCAATTTAAAAATACTTCATTGCTACAAAATGCTAACCATCATCTGAGCCTTCAGCAAGTTGTAATCTTTTCCTGGTCTTACCTTGAGGTTGATGGCTGCGGACCAATCAGGGTGGTGGTTGCTGAAGGGTGGGGTGGCTGTGGCAATTTCTTAATATAAGACACCAGTGAAGTTTGCTGAATTGATTGACTCCTCCTATCACAAAAGATTTCTCTGAAGTATGCGATACTGTTTGAGAGCATTTTAACCACAGTAGAACTTATTTTAAAATTGGAGTCAATCCTGTCAAATCCTGCTGTTGCTTTGTAACCTCAGTTTATGTAATATTCTAAATCCTTTGTTGTCATTTCAACAGTGTTGACAGCATCTTCACCAGGAATAGATTCCACCTCAAAAAATCACTTTCTTTGCTCGTCCATAAGAAGCAACTCCTCATTTGTTGAAGTATCCTCATGAATTGCAGCAGTTCAGTCACATTTTCAGGCCCACTTCTAATTCTAGTTCTCTTGCTGTTTCCACCACATCTGCAGTTACTTCCCCCACTGAAGACTTGAACCCCTCAAAGTCATCCATGAGGGCTGGAATCAACTTATTTCAATGTCTGTTAATGCTGGTATTTTGATCTCCTGAATAATGAATGTTCTGAATGGTATCTAGAATGCTGAATCTTTTCCAGAAGTTTTCAGCTTACTTTGCCCAGACCCATCAGAGGAATAACTATCTATGGCAGCTATAACCTTACAAAATGTATTTCTTGAATAAATAATAAGACTTGAAAGTCAAAATTACTCCTTGGGCTGCAGAATGGGTGCTGTGTTAGCCGGCATGAAAACATTAATCTTTTTGTACATCTCCATCAGAGCTCGTGGGTGACCAAGTGCATTGTCAATGAGCAGCAATATTTTGAAAGGAATCTTTTTTTTCTGAGCACTAGGTCTCAAAGTAATCTTAAAATATTCAGTAAACCATGCTCTAAACAGATGTAATGTCATCCAGGCTTTGTCCATTTCTAGAGCACAGGCAGAGTAGATTTAGCATAATTCTTATTTATTTATTTAAATAGATTTAGGGGGTACAAGTGGCTTTTTGTTACATAGATGAATTGCACAGTGGTGACACTGGGGCTTTTAGTGTGCCCATCACCAAATAGTGTACATTGTACTGGATAGGTAATTTTTGGTCTCTCACCTCCTCTTTCCCTCCACCCTTATTTGTCATAAAACAAATACTAGTAGACCTAAGGAAAGAAATAAACACCAACATAATAATAGTGGAGGACTTCAACACGCCACAGACAGAACTAGACAGATCACTGAGGCAGAAAAATCAACAAAGAAACACTGGGCTTAAATGGGACTCCAGAACAAAGACATTTGTAACAGACATTTACAGAACATTCTACCCCAAAACTGCAGTATATGCATTCTTCTTCTCAGCACATGAAACATTGTTTAAGATAGACCATATCTAAGGTCACAAAACAAGTCTCAGCAAATATTTAAAAATGAAAATCATACTATGTATCTTCTCAGACCACAATAGAATAAAATTAGATTTAAATTTCAAGGGGAACTCTCAGATTTAGCATAATTCTTAAGGGCCCTAGGATCTTCAGAATGGTAAATGAGCACTGGCTTCAATTTAAAGTCACCAGCTTGTTAGTCCCTAACAAGAGAGTCAGTCTCTTCTCTGAAGCTTTGAAGCCAGGCATTGACTTCTCTTCTCTAGCAATAGAAATCCTAGATGGCATTGTCTTCCAGTAATAAGGCTATTTTATCTACATTGAAAATCTATTGTTTAATGTAGCCACCTTTATCAATTATCTTAGCTAGATCTTCTGGATAACTTGCTGCAGCTTATATATTAGTATTTGGTGTTTCACTTTGCACTTGTATGTTATGGAGACAGCTTCTTTCCTTAAACCTCATGAATCAACCTCTGCTAGTTTCAAACTTTTCTTCTGCAGCTTCCTCACCTCTCTTAGACTTCACAGAATTGAAGAGAGTTAAGGCCTTGCTCTGGATTAAGCTTTGGATTGATTAAGGAAATGTTGTGTTGTGGCTTGATCTTCTGTTCAGACCACTAAAACTTTCTTCATTTCAGCAATAAGGCTGTTTTGCTTCCTTATCATTTGTGTGTTCACTGGAGCAGCACTTTTAATTTCTTTCAAGAACTTTTCTTGTGCATTCAAAACCTGGCTAATTGTTAGGTACAAGAGGCCTTTCTTTGGGCCCATCTTGGCCTTCAACATGCCTTCCTCACTAAGCTTAATCATTTCTAGTTTTTGATTTAAAGTGAGGGATATGTGACTCTTCCTTTCAGTTGAACACTTAGAATCCTTTGTAGGATTATTAATTGGCCTAATTTCAATATCGTTGTATCTCGGGGAATAGGGAGGCCTGGGGAGAGGGAGAGAGATGGGGGAACAGACAGTCTCTGGAACAATCAGAACACACACAACATTTACCAATTAAGTTTGCCATCTTCTATGGATGTGGTTCATGGCAACCCCAAAACCATTACCACAGTAACATCAAAGATCACTGATCACAGATCACCATAACAGACATAATAATAATAATAAAGTTTGAAGCATTGCAAGAATTACCAAAATGTGACTTAGAGACACAAAGTGAGCACACGCTATTGGACAAATGGCGCTAAGAGACCGGCTCCACTCAGGGTTACTACAAACCTTCAATTTGTGAAAAACACAGTATCTGTGAGGCTCAATAAAGCAAAGCACAATAAATTGAGGCATATCTATACATACTTTCTGTAATCTCCAATGCTTCCAGTTCCTGTTAAAGAAAATTCAAAATAAAGATAATATAGAAGTAATTAATCTTTTCGGCTTTAATGTTCTTACCAATGAATTCCCCATTTTGCAGATGAGAAGGTAATTGATATGAACAAGATCAAACAGATAAAATGGTAGAACTGGAATTCTAAGCCCAATAACATCGTTTAAAAACAAGTATAGTATTTCTGTTATGCTTGCCTATCTTTTATAATAATTTTTGTTTTGCCAAAGTTATTTTTGATATTTCATAATATTGAAGCCCTTTAATCAAATGAATAAAGAATAACAGAAAATCCTACATCTCTGAGTCCATTTGTCCTCAGGCCTTTGCTTGCTCTTTCTAACCTACCAGAGCAACAGGCTCAGGGCCCAGTCTTTGGCATCATCCACCAAATATCTTTTGGGGGAAAAAAAAGAGCAAATGAAAGAACATAATCAGTTAAATTTCTACACACAGGAATCCTCCATCAAATAAGAGTTTGTCATTTTCTTTTTGGCTTGAGAATTCAAACGAGGAGTTCTGCATCCAGACATGGCTTCACTATAGAGTGTTCTGTGACATTATAAAGCAACACAATGACAAGGTCTCTATGTGCAAAACAATCTGAGATGCTTCATACCAAGAAAAAGTGAGAGAAATACAAAATTAGAAATTGTCCGAGATAGTTTCAATGCAAAGAATTCAAGCACAGCTCCCAATTTGAAGGGTCATTTTGCAAACACACGTCTGATGAATAAAGTGTGTAATGGGCATTTCTTTCATTAGATCAATGCATTATAAATTAAGTAGCAAAGTGGTAGGGGAAAAGATGGGTTAAGAAATAAAAACAAAATAAAATGGAAATAGTGCTTTGTAGAAATGACAGGGTGGGAAAGCATCATGCCCTTGTGCCCTAACACCTTGACATTCCTCCAGTCCCAAATCATAGTTAGGAAGTTGGATTAGTACCCAATTACATTTAGGAGACTCTGGGAATTCACACTTGAGTAGTGAGAGAAGATGGTTTGTATGTAGGTCTGCTAAGTTGGAAATAGCTTTTTGGAAAACTTGTTCTGGTCTCCCACACTGAGAAGTTTCTGACACATTCAGACAAGGCTGGCAGTCATTTCTTTACACTTATCAGGATGTTTTTTGGCAAACCACCACTAAGACACTTTCATGAAAGAGGAGCAGATGAGATGCCATTGACACCGATGGGAACAGACTGCTAAGGTGGCCTCTTCCTGGCCAGAGCCAGGGTACAGGGCTCAGAAGCCTGAGCTGCACTGAGCATCATATTGTGTGCTTTAGGTAACTGAGGAATGGTAAATTTCTCTGTATTACAGATCTTTATTTCTTTCTTGTCCAGCATCAAATATATCACAGAAGCATAGGATACTTCAGTGAAAAGTTAGCCAGCCTCCGCTCTGTGTACCTTCAGACAGACCTCCTTTTGCTTCAGAGTCAGGGAGCTTTACTCATCTGATGTCAGAACGGACTCCAGAGATAATGCTGACGACAGGTTACCTCATGGTCTTTGTCTGATAACTACGTGCTGTTCTGTACCGTAGAACCCTTCCTATAGAAATGACTCTGTGTTTCCACGTCCATTTGTAGGGGCAGATAAATAAAGTCAGCTGCCACCTCAGTTTACCACATCACCATTTGCTGCTCCAAGAAACACCTGGGGGAGTTCGGAGGACCTTTGCCTGCAGGAGTGGGAGGGACGCTGGTGAAAGCAGAACCTGCCCGAGGACTGCCCCTGTGTCAGAGCCCTGGCTCGAACAGCAGGTCTGTCTATCCCTGGACTACACGAGTCCCTCTCAGACCACCCACGTTACTTCCCTCCACTTGGATACTCAAATGAAAAGCTCACTAACTGGGGATTCCTTTTAAAACAAGAAAGTCTTTTAAAAATACATTTCAAAAAAAATAAAAATAATATATGAACATTACCTTATGTAAAGGCAAACACTAACAATATTTTTTAAATCATCCAGAGCTAATCTTGGTATTAACTTTACAGTTTTTTGTTTTATATATAAATAAGCATATTTTAGACCATATGTATAACATATACACAAATATATATGTGTGTGTATACATACATATTACTTCTACAAAAATGAGATTTTTTCCACTTGGTATATAGTATATCTTTTTAAATCATTAAATCATGTGTATGTATGAAAACTTACAGATTCAAAGACTATTAGAGCTGGAAAAGACATAAGAGACCATCTATTCCAGTGTTTCTCAAACTCTTGACTATACTAAAAATACATTTTGCATTACACACATTCATATTTATTATACACAAATACATTTCACATGCCAACACTTACCCCTGCTATACATGAAACACTCTGATAATTTCTATTTTACTGTTACTAAATTTTTAAGAGATCTTCTGTATATTCATAACTCACTACTGGGTTGTGATCCACAGTTTGGAAAAAACCTCATCTAATGAAGCCCCTTCTTTTAAAAAGAAAAAAAAAAAAAAACAGGCTGAAAGAAGTTAAGTGATTTCCCAAGATCATACAGTGAATAAATCACATTGTTAAAACTGGGACCAGAACTTCTTGTTCCCAGCCCACACTATCTGTGCATCTCCTAGCCATGCTAATTATTGGTAGAGAAATACGTGTGTGTGTGTGTGTGTGTGTGTGTTGGTAGCAGTGCTGATGGAATCTCAAAATATATAGCACTCCCAAATATATATGAAGATGCTCAATGTTTTCCATGAGAACAATAAATTAATATAATAGCTAGTTTATGATCCATGAGTTAATTTTCTCACACTGCTTTACAATTTTCTAAGGCAGCAGGTCCAGCAATTTCTTCAAGTGAATAAAGATCAAACTACTGTATGCACAAGTCAGTAATCTGAATAACCTTAAGCCACAACACTGTGGGATATGTGAAATTATCACTCCATAGATTGGCTAAATTGACTTTATCACCTTCAATTACTTTCCTTATCTATAAAATACAAGCGACTGCCCCATACCCTTGAAAGAAAGTAGGGAATAACTCCCAAAAAAACCCCATTATTTCTTGTTTTGTCAACTCTAGTGCAAGCTACATGAGAATCCAAGGTAGCTGCACTTCATGTGGTAACTCTGTGACCCCAGCCGTGTCAACCTAGTGGTATCACCACCTCCACATGTGGCTTCCGGGTCAACGCAGAGGGAGAAAAAGAGATCTAGAGGGTGGCATGCTGGCACTTAAATGCCTGGTCAAGCAGCGTTACCACAATACTTACTCAGAGATCATTGTCTAGATCCACTAACTGGTCCTACCCAACTGTAAGAGAACCAGAAAATATGGGGGAGCCTCAGGAAATGTCACGAGTGGTAAATGTCTCTCCCACAGGGAATGGTGCCTAAATTGTTAGAAACCAACTAACTATGATATCATGAACTATCTTAGGGCATATTCCTCAGCTTCACTACTCTAAAACGGTAGTGTCCAACATATTAGCATGATTAGTGTTTCTGTTTTTCAAACTGTGATCCGGGGGCATGAACAATAAATTTTTAAAAGCTTAAGCACCTATTTATAATTGATCTGACCTCCATCGACTAATGAAGCAGCCTGTCATGGAGCTATAATATTTTTTGTCCACAGAGGCCCCAAAGTATATTGCAATCATATATAGAAATTACACTCTGTTGAGCAGGGTATTTTTAGCTCAGTTCTCAAAGCATCACTGAGCTGGAAGAATTGGAAGCAGTAAAGTTAGCCACTATCTTCATTTTGTCCATTAAATAAGATCAGCTGGATCCTAAAATGAAGTGACACCAGTTATAAGAAGCAAAAGCAAACTTCCCCAAGAGACCCGATGTGCCTTTCAGGAGATTTGCTGGTCGTCTTGGCGTTTAGAATTAGTTAAACACATACAGTATGTAGTTCGGTTAACTGTCCAAACCATTTATATCATAATGGTACAAAATATAAAATCTCTCTTTCTAAAGACTATAAAAATAAAGATTTCTCTACGGTACAGCTCAAACCTCTCAAAGTTCATATGTTCCATTTGGATTTTAAAGTCATGATTAGATGATTGTGTGGGCGTGTCGTGTGCACGTGAGTATGGTGGGTATCAAGAGCAAGCATAGATTCACTCACAATGGTATGGCAGAATGAAGCATTGCTTCAAAACTTCCATTTTCCTGTAATAGGGTTATAGACTTGCACATTTCGCCATGTAATTTGCAATGCTCAATGCCTCTCCTCCGAATAGGTGGGGGTACACATCCCCGCCTCATTGCCTTTGGCCAATGGATTCTGGCATAAGTGACAGAAAGACAGTTCTGGGGTGAGGCCTGGAGAGACATCTCGTGTTTTTGCTCAGTCTTCTTGCTCTTCTGCCATTTGCTAGAGCACGAAGTGGGTAGCTGTCAGTTGCAGAATGAGAGACCCATAAAGCAGAGCTGAACTCAACCTGCATCTGAGGCAAAGCTGCTCCAGCCATCCCGCAGACCCAGGAGTGAGAAACACCAACAGAGGTGGTTTTAAGTACTAAGATTTGGGGGTTGTCCAGTATGCTGTGTCAATGGTGCAAACTTAACTGATATAAAAAGGAAAAAACACAGAAATATTTTTCTTTTATTTATTTTCAAAACCACTACAAATTCTCCATTCTTCAAACACAAAGCCTCCTGAAAGAAGGTAGAAAAAGAGTAGAAATACCACAGAAATTAAGGATGGTAGGCCAGGTGCCGTGGCTCACACCTGTAATCCTAGCACTCTGGGAGGCTGAGACTGGAATATTCTTTGAGGTCAGGAGTTCGAGACCAGTGTAAGCAAGAGCAAGATCCCATCTCTACTAAAAATAGGCAAAATTAGCCAGTCTTGGTGGTATGTGCCTGTGGTGCCAGCTACTTGGGAGGCTGAGGCAGGAGAATTGCTTGGGAGCCCAGGAGTTTGAGGTTGCAGTGAGCTATGATGATGCCAGTGCATTCTACCCAGGGTGACAGAGCAAGATTGTCTCAAAAAAAAAAAAAAAAAAGATAGTGGACCTATGAGATAAAATATAGAAGCTGAAACAGATGAAATGGATATAGAAACATCCATACAAATTCTGAGGACCTACAGATATTCTCAGAGAAGGCTGGGAAAATTCTATGTAAAGAGAAGGGTTTCAGTTTGCCCAAAAACATGGGCAAGAAAGAACTACTAATGGCGAAAAAACATATGAAACAATGCTCAGCATTTCTAATCAACAGGGAAAGGCAAATCAAAACCACAATGAGATATCACTTATCTCCAGTAAGAATGGTTTTTATTGAAAAGTCCCAAAACACACACACACAAACACACACACAAAGTTACCTAATAGGGATAATGGAACAGTACTGTATGTATTAAAGAATAGTTATTTAAAAAAAAAAGTCCTAAAACAATAAATGTTGGCATGGATGTGGAGAGATAGGGACACTCACACACTGCTGGTGGGACTGTAAACTAGTGCAACTTCTATGGAAAGTAATACGGAGATACCTCAAAGAACTACAAGTAGAACTACCATTTGATTCAGCAATCCCATTACTGAATCTACCCAAAAGAACAAAACACATTCTATAAAAAAGGCATCTGCATTCGAATGTTTACAGCAGCACAATTCACAATTGCAAAGATGTGGAAACAACCCAAGTGCCCATCAATACATGAGTAGATAAATAAAATGTGTTATATGTATACCATGGAGTACTACTCAGCCATAAAAATATGGTAAACTAATACCTCTTATATTATCCTGGATGGAGCTGGAGCCCATTCTTCTAAGTGAAGTATTACAAGAGTGGAAAAACAAAAACCACATGTGCTCACCATTAAGTTGATACTAATCGATCAACACTTAAGTGCACATATAGTAGTAACGTTCATCGGGTGTCGGGCAGGTGGTAGGAGGAGGAGGGGATGGTAAATTCACACCTAATGGGTGCGGTGTGCACTGTCTGGGGGATGGACATCTTGTAGCTCTGACTCAGCCAGCACAAAGGCAATATATGGAACCAAAGCATTTGTACCCCCGTCATATTCTAAAATAAAATAAATAAAATAAAATAATAAAAAAGTAAAAAACAATAAAAGCTAATAATGCTAAAATGTGATTTGGGGAGACCATGTGTTTTAATGAGCAGGCAGTCTAGGAATCTATAACATGGATGTATTAAATGGATAATTTGGTAACAGAAATATTTTTTCTTACTTGGAGGTCAATATCATAGTGTTTGAGATAGAAGCTATTGTCTTTGACAAATTATTTCTCCATGTTCTTCTCTTAGAAATAATGCATAACAAACTCAAATCTTCCTTTCGAATCACAGTTTTCACCATAAAATCTCCACATAGTTAGAATGGGAAAGATTAGGGGGCTAATGACGATTATTTCATGTAACACATAATAGTTACTTAGTAGATTGTTAAACGCATAATTATCAGGAAGATTTTGTATCACAAGTTTTGGGTCAAGAGATACATAATAAGAAAAGGATCAGTTGATGAATTTTAGAATGAGATTTTAGGCACTGGAGGAATCTCATTTTACTGAAGAGGAAACTGAGGCAGATAAAAAGCCCAATAAGCAATAGCTATTCAGCTCACTGGTGACACCACAGTGATCAGCCTTCGGTTCTCTGGACTCCAGGTCAGTGCTCCTGCCCATCCCCCACCCCAAATCACAGTTTGGTTCCAAATATTTTGTTTCTGACTGTTTACATGTCTTTTCCTTGAAACCAACTTGTTCAAATAATCAAAGATGTTTCCAAGAAGTTAGCATATTACAATGAACACAATATCCTAGGTTATCATATTTAAGATGGAGTATATTAGATTCTTCATATTTGAAAAAAGATGATCAAATAACTTTTAAAGTCTACTCTTAAAGTCTGACTGGTCTTTCTGAGGGCCAGAAAATATTTCCTTTCTATCTTACTTTTTCTAGATGTTATGTTTGCCTCCCACATGGGAGGCATCAGATTTGAAATACTGGAAGATTACACGTGACTCTAGTTTCTGACTCAATATTTTGAATAGGAATCTGAACTAACACAAAGTTAATGATAGCTTTACTGTATTACTTGCGAACCAAACAAAATAATTGAAGGGGAGAAGTTCTCTAAATGGAAGAATCCCTAATATCTTTTTAGTATAACGATAAGCACATAGAAGAAAAAAGAAAACAAGTATGTTGATTGATGGATAGATGGACGATTCAGCTGCTTTCCACATTAACAATGACTCATTCTGTAAAACTGGAATGTTTAGAAAATGTTTAGAATGTTCAGAAGTCCTACTATTATACCAGAAAAGAACATAATATGGTAGAGAATGAAACCTGCCAAAACATCATCTTCTTTTATTTCCATATATGACTTTTAAGTGTTCTGAATGTGACTCTTGCCTTTAATGATATAGAAAAGGGAAATAAAATATTAATGATAGTCTGTCAGAACCAGCCATCCTTTGTGAATGAAAATGATTTTCTAAAACAGTATTTATGAGTAGTTCTGGATTCAGGAGTTTCCATTAATGCTCCCTCATTGGCCTTAGATGAATCTCTGAGAATGGCCCTTGTTTCAAGTAAGTAGCTAAACATAGTATAGCCGTTTGGAGCCACTGGGCTTGTACACCTGTACATGCATTGACGCAAATGTGCTCTCTGTCTGCTGTGTCTTCATCAGAACCATGGCTTTATGACTGACATGGGGTGGACTTGAGCCTGAGAAGCTGTGGGCTGATGTTGGGCATGTTCAGATGGAACAGGAGGTTGCACGGGCTTGAAAAGTCCCTTTCGATGGCTGACACTGTCTCCTTTAATCACCACTTTATGAATCTGACTGGGCCTCCTCTAAGTCTTTTTTTTCTGGCTAGGTAAAAGCTAATACTGACTTCCTGTCTTCCTCGTGCTCTTCAAACAATTCTAGCAGAACTCACAGAAGTGCAAGGGCACACAGAAGTCCAGAAGGAGTTGCAAAAGGGAAAAGGAAGGTTTCTGGAAAGGTGCCATCTGGATTTTCAGCCCAGAATTTCTCAAAATATTCATGAGAGTGCGGAGAACGATTATCGATTTGAATTCTATGTAGGGCATGTATCCATTCAAGTGACTGCTTTAACTGCGAGACCCTGTATGAAGGTGCTGAGTATGTGGCAACAGTGGAGGCATAATTCCTGTTTTCAAGGCATGTATGGACTGATAGGAGAGTTTATACGGTACACAGTGTATGGGGGGTGGCAGGAAAAGAGTAGCTGTAAGTATCCCTTTAGGCAGAATAAATAATTTGCTACTGATAATAGAAGGGGCTCTTATGCTCCTCCTGAAATAGATCACAACTGATGCCCAAAATGGTATTGGGAATTGTTACTCCTTAGCATCTCATATGGCCTTCTCACTACTGTGCTCTTCTAAAATGTCACCAAAAAAGTCAGTAAAGTCAGGATTCGATAGTGTGAAAGTTTTTCAGATTCTTCTCTTTCCTGACAGGACAGAGAAGGGCCAAACCAAGCACTGGGTGCCCAGGGGAGAGAAGGGAGAAGTCCATTAGTCAGAGACGATTGGTTGCTAGGAATCAAATCTCATTCGAATTGACTCAAATTAAAAAGAGAAGTTAACTGTAAAGATAAAGCCAGCAATTTTATAGGCACCCACGAACAGGAGACAAAGTCCAAATGGACTTCATAGTGGCCAAAGCTGGGAAATGGAATCAGAAACTCAAGTCAGTCAGTCTCTGTTCTCTGTTTCTTTATTACTCTCTTTTGTTTTTGACCCTTTCTCTTTTGACTCTCCTCTTTCATTTTTTAAAAAAAGCGTATCTAATTTTTTCTCACCATAGACTTTGGCTTCCTGTGATAATTTATAATCTTGCTCTTAAGTTGGTTGTACTTGACTTTGGCTTGCAAGGCACCAGCCTCAGCCTGCGCTGGACGGAACGCTCTCAGCTGCAGTCCACAGCCATTGACTGTAGTTTCTGTAACTTGGCTCAAAATCACGAGAGAGTCTGACTGCTGTGGTCCACAGGTCTGCCCCTGGTCTAATCAGAGCAGAGCAAGGTGGCCATCGGGTAGGCTCAGGGCCACTTAGGCCTGTTCTTCCTAGTAGAGCCTGTGAACAGCAGTTCTCAGACATGGGATCTGGGGAGGTGGCACAAATGTCCCAAAGCATGTCAGCTACCACCCCACACCCACTGCTCCCTCCTCATGGGGTGGCATGGGGCAAGCCTAACTTGGAGAGGGCAGGACTCTGTTCACTATGGCACAAAACCAAGTATGATAATGTATGGAACATAGATAAAAATTTGGTTACTGGTTCTCCATCCTTTCTTTCTTTCCACTACAAATTTTGTAGTAGGCTCCTGGTAGGTTCATGAAAGAGTTAAAATGTAGAGAAATAGTTACTCCTGTAGAAGCTGTTAATAGTTACAATTATACCAGGCTTAAAGAATGGCCTTGGATCTAATGAATGCTATCTGCTTCTGTAACCCAGCTTGCTTTGAAGA